>CATIWC010003463.1:0-31098 GCA_948472305.1 Vicia faba | reverse complement strand
TATGTTTTGACCCTGCTGTATTGCAGCCTGTTTTGTTTGCTTGTGTATTTGGCAGCCTAGTTGTTGTTTACCTTGCTGGTGCTGCTATGTTTTGACCCTGTTGTATTATAACCTGTTTTGTTTGCTTGTGTATTTGGCAGCTTAGCTGCTGTTTGCCTTGCTGCTGCTGCTATGTTTTGATACTTTGTTGCTTATTTTGACAGCCTTGTGTTTGCATATTTTCTTACTGTTTTGACAGCCTTGGGTTTGCTTGTATTTTCTTGCTACTCTGACAGCCTTGGGCTTGCTTGTATTTTCTTTTCTTTTTTTGTGAACCAAGGCCCAACCTTGTGATTTGCAAAAATTGGAGAAGAGGTATTATGATAAAACAAACCATCTTTAAATATGATTCCTACATACAAACCCTAGTGATGAATCTTTTTCCTTTATTTACACATCACTTTTGCTTGAATTGCTAACTTTCTTTTCTTTGTTTCATGAACATGAGTTGTGGATGGCAAGCAAGGATTGGATGGATTACTTGAAGATGAAGCAAAGAAGATTTGAAGAAATAGAACAAAATTTCTTTTTTGTAAACAATAAATTTGTAATTCTTTGTAAACAAGACAAAAATTTGTAATTTATTTCAATTGTAATGTAATAAACACAAAGCCTTGAATAAATTTGTAAATGATGAAATTTATTGTACAAAACTTTGAGTTTTTATTTAAATTTTGCAATTCTCAATTAAATGCTTTGAATAAAACATCTTGGTTTGGTAACTTGAACTTCAAGAAATCACAAAGTGATCAAATAAACCATGCGCCTTGTAATCCAATAAAATTCTTAAACAAAATAAATGTTTAAGAATTCAATTCCAATTTGGTTATCTCAAACCCAAAACCATGGTCATCTCAATGACAGTCTTAATCTTCACCTCTTGTCCAAGTCAAATTGGCATTCAAAATGAACTCATACGCCACGCTCGATTAAAATGGGAGTTCATTTCCAAACAAACATGCTTTAAGAACATTCGTCAATCTTGTAGAATTAACAAACTTCAACAAATTATGGTTAAGAACATTTGAAATCAAACAAATGACTTGCGACAATTCGATAACTTTCAAAGTCTTCCAAACACAATTTTCTTTCGATCTTTGAAGATAAACTCGTGAGCGACATCACTTATGACCATATGCAGAAATAATCGTCTCCAGATTATGCAATTTGAGGAAATCATAATTCTTAGGAATCAGACGACAGTTATTTAAGATTAGGTCAAAGTCCCTGATGCGACTTCTAACATATTCGAATTTTGGTGATCTTCTACACGTAATCAGCTCTTGATTTGTGAATAGAAATTGGAGATGACATCAAGGAGAATCATACTCAAGAAAAACCACTCAAAAATATCGAATAATGAAGAAGTTACAATCTTTTGAACTTGTTCTTGCAAAAGGTTGATTTTTGGGTCAATGTAGTCATTTTCAGTTATCTGAGCCATCGATTGAGCAAAATTGCAATGAAAAGTTTGAAAACTGGCATAAACATCCTTGAGGAGACATGAGAACCTATGGAGACCATTTGAAACCTTGAAAAATCAATTTTCTCTGAGAAATACCAAACCCTAATTGTTGATTTGCTGCCTAGGGAGAATCTGTCTGACCACTTTCTGAGCCAAACTGAGTATTCGAAAAACCCTAGAATATTAAAAACGGGAGGGAAAATGTTAGGGTACGACAGCTGCCCCTTTTCAATCTTCTTAAACTTGAAAAAGAGAGATCAGCACGCTTGTCGTTCGTAGCTTGAAAGTGGAAGATGATTGAACATTTAGAGTGCCCAGAAATTTGCACTTGATGACGTGTTGGCTTATTGTGTAGGGAATGGGCTTAAAGACACCATTTGGAGAAACGATGGAGAGCTGCTGGATATGGGCTTGTAGATGCCATCCAAAGGTGATTGTTGACAGAAGATGGACTATGTATGAACTTGGTTTCAACTGGAAAAGAATCAGAGTAAACCTTCAGAGCGATTTATCTGAAACTAGCAGAAATCTTGCATGTTGTTTGACTGGAAAGAATCAGAATAAATCTCGGAGAGATTTATCTGAACCGAAAGAAATATTTATTTGGAAAGTATCAGGATAAAACATTGAGATTTAAACTGAACCAAAAGAGGTCTTGGATATTCTTTAACTGGAGAGAATCAGGATAGATCTTTGAGCGATTTATCTGAACCAGAAAAAGTGTCTACTAAGAAAGAATAAGAATAAATCGTTGAAAGATTTATCTAAACCAACAGGGATCTGGAGAAGAATCAGAATGAATCTTGAAGCGACTTATCTGAACCAGAGATGATGTATGTGGGAAAGAATCAGAATAAACCATTGAGAGATTTAAATTGAACCAGCAGGGGTCTAGAGAAGAATCAGAATGAAACTTGAAGCGACTTATCTGAACCAGAGATGACGTCTGCGGGAAAGAATCAGAATAAATCATTGAGAGATTTAAACTTAATCGGCAGGGGTCTGGAGAAGAATCAGAATAAATCTTGAATCGACTTATCTAAACCAGAGATGACATATCCGGGGAAGAATCAGAATAAACCGTTGAGAGATTTAAACTGAACCAACATGGTCTGAAGGAAATATCAGTTATGTAGATGGTCTACCAGTCCGTTCTCAGGAATTGATCTGTAGTCGGTTTGTTCACAGATATTTGCCTTGTCTTGTTGAACATTTGACGATAATTTTCGGTTGATTGATCTTTCCTGAAAAGGTAAAGAGTTAGTTGTATGCAATGTAATGATGTATGAAGTACATGGTGTGATATGGTGGCAGAACCGACTATTAATACTGGTTTGCGTTTTTTGTTCGCAAATGTCGCGGTAAGCAAGAGTCGCCATCGACTTTTATTTTATCCAATCAGGAAAAGGAAAAAGAATAGAAAAAACCTTTTTCGATATGTTTTTGAGTACGGGGGGTAGATTATAGAAAGAGAAGGTGTTAACACCATTTCTATCCATGGTTTTCCATGGGCTCTTAGGTACTTGCTCATTTTGAAAACCTCTTGTGTGTAATTGTTTTGAAAAGTTTTATTTTACTTCATGTTAACCCTTGTTTCTGTCCTCAAGAGTGTTGCGAAGTTTTTTTTGAAAACTTTGTTTGGAAAGTGTTGGTGTGAAAAAGTTTTTGTTTGTTTGAGCAAGTACCTAGGAACTAATCTACCTACTCGAAAAAGTTTTGTTCGTTTTCCTTTTAGACAACGCTATCCCATTATTGAGAAATAGGTAGCATCGTCGTTGGAGTTTTTTAGGGACATTCAAAGGGACAAATACGATCACAAAAGCAATGTTGGGAAATGTTAGTAATCATCCTAAAGCCTTAAATATCTTTTTCCGAGGCAACATCCGAATAGGTCATTTTAGATCTTTCGGGGCTAGAGGATAACAACTAACAAACCATATACTTCATGACCGTTTACCGAAGGCAACTGGAGTGGAGTAAACCCTAAGAATGAGCATGTGCGAGTGTAATTTTCAGTTAATTTATCTTTGCACATTTAGGGTTTTCTACCGTATTAATTTTCAGTTTGTCTTTCCATACAATCCTATTAACATACATCTAAGCAGTTTATAGTTTGCGGAAATTAAAGCGAGAAAGTTAAAGGTCCTAGCTATTACAAGGCTTTTGCAGATACATAATTATCTTGGCTGAAAATAAAATACGGAATTAAAGCCCTAATTAAATCTATTACAAACTCTGAGCAGTTATAATAATAGAAAAATAATTAAAAATGCACGCGGCGAATTAAATGCGAGGATGAATTAAGAATCCTAAAAATCTAATTGAAAAAATATTTAGGTTATTTTTTGAGAAAAAAATTGAATTATGTATAAAATTAAACCCTAATTCTAATTATTTTTAATTATGAAAAGAATTAAATTGCCCTAATTTTTAATTAAACTAATTAATTAAAGAAATAGAATATTTCATGAAAAAATAATTTTTGATGTTTTTGTGATTTTTGATTTAATAAAAAAACTGATTTTTGTGTTATTTTTGTAAAAGAAAATAATTAGAAAATAATTAAAATAAGAAAATAAAATAGAAAGGAAAGAGATTTGGGCCTGTGTTTTAAGCAATTCAGGGGGTGCAATGGTTGAATTTGTTTAGGCCCATTATGCTGAGCCCAGTCAATGCGCTGGATCCGGTGCTGGCTAAAGTGGAGGGTGTACCATGGACCTTGCTGCATGGGACGTTGGATTGGTGATGGAGATGATCCATTGGCTAGATTGCATCGCTGCATAATGGACATCTTGTAGCGTAATGCATGGAACCTGCATTCAAATGTTAAGAAAATAGAGAAAACGCTGGGACCTGGGATCGAACCCAAGTCCTCCTACTCATACATACGCGCGCTTAACCAATTGGACTTCAAGGCTTAATCATTAATGTAATGATAACAATATATAATATATAAAACAAATTGGATAACTAGAACAAAAAAAATGCGCGCCCATTACTCAAATAGGACAATGATGGTTAGACACGTTAGCTTCTTCTTCCCCTGTCCTTCGTTTTAGGCCAAGCATTTTTACCTACGGACGAACCTCCATAGCTACAAACCGGCAAGCTTCAAAAATTCACAACAGGCATGATAAATCAATTGTGAGTACATAGATCAATTCGTCTTGATCTCACGAGCATCATGGTACCCTTTTCTTGGGCCAATTTAACCTGTATAGAAAACCCTAAAACGACAAAGCAAACCCTAGCAATGGCAATTATGAGTATAGGCACTGAAATATCAATTAAACCATTCAAACATGTTTCAAATATGTCAATGAACACAAATATATCATTAGAACACATTTATGATGCAAGAATCATTGTAATCAGATTTGGAAAAAGAAACAAACCGTGTGAGTGTTATGTAATGATTCTAGGCTTGTGGAAGCTTGCAAATGATTGGAGAATGTTCTGGAGATGTCCAGGAAGTGATTGGCAGCCTTGTAATTCTTTGAATTATCCTCTAGGGTAGAAACCGATCCACCACTTTTTATGCAAAATTTTGAGTTTTCTTGCTAGCTTTCACGACCTTCAATCCTTTTCCTTTTGGCTTGGGTATGTTCTATATATGTAGTAGAACTTATTAGGTTAACAAAAACATATTCAATCTTTTGGAATCATGAAGATTGGATTTGATTTTTCTCTTGTATCATATCTTTCTAAATGCCTCCAAATCATGCCAATTTTGATTCAATTTTCCCTTGCACGATTTTATATGATACGCCAGCCTAATTGGATTTGATTCCTACAAAAAATTAGATCAAAAATCAATCTTTTATATTTTTTGCAATTTATTTGATTTAATCTAACTTTTAATAAATAAAAATCAAAATAAATTAAATAAATAAGAAAATAATATATGGAGGCTGATTTGGGTCGTGGACCATGTCACAAACAAGATACAATCATGAAAAGCTAGGTCCATTTGACAAAAAATGCACTTTTGAGCACATTTGACGTTTGGCAATTTTGCAAAAATGGCCAACTTTGACAAGGCATATCTCCTCCAATTTTAACCATAGAGAGGTGTTCCTTGACTTTTTATAAAGCTTAGGATTTCCCCTAAACAACCCTTTTGGTTTCATATCAATTGGGTCTTCCATGTTCATGTAAGAAGCTTTGACTCAAAAGGTGTTTTTGTTGACTTTTCAAAAGGACCTATAATGTAGAAATTCATATCTTTTTATGAGTGCATATTTTGAACTTGTGGGCTGAATATTAGTTGTAGGGAATTGAATCCTCTTCAAAATTAGCCTTGGATGGAAAATATCTGATAAAGTATGAAGAAGTTATGCCTGGTCAAAGTTTGGTTAACTTTTCATGAGAAACCCTAATTTAGCAACCTTTGGGTTTTGATGAATTTGGGGAATTCCTTGAGGAATCATGATCAACCCTTGATCAAATGATAGATATCTCTTAAAAATGTTGATGTTGACAAAAATATTGAAGTTTGACTGTATATGGGCCACAGTTGACTTTTGACCTAGTAAAGTTGATTTTCAGGCATCTGGGCAATTGACTGAGCAAACTTCTTGTGCAAGGAATGAAACTTGACATGGATGATCTTGAGAACATATTGGGACCATGGAAAGAATTTGGGACCCTTGGACTTAAACCATCCTTATGAGGAGTGAAACCCTAGTTTAAAGCTTGTTGCCTTAGGAGGAGGATTTGTATGGTCAATCCTTAGTCATCCTTGAGCAATTGAGGACCTCTAGAGGCATGTCTTGAGTGAAATGAGAGGGAAAATTTTGGGGTACAATAACTGCCCCTGTTCAATCTTCTTAAACATGAGGATTTAGATTAGCTTGTCTACCTTTTGTAATGTGAAGGTGGAAGATGATTGAACACTAGAGTGCCCAGAAATTTGCACTCGTCTGAGATGGTGCTAGACTGTGTAGGTAGTATCGGGAATGGGCTTATAGATGCCATTTGGAGGAGATGACGGAAGGTCACCAGAGATGGGCTTAAAGATGCCATTCAGAAGATACGAAGGAGAATCGTCGGTGATGGGCTTAAAGATGCCATCTAGAGGATGTTAATTTTCCGAGATATTCCTTTGATTAGAATTCATGTTCCTATCGTTGAGGAGGAATCTGCTGAGGAATGTTGGTCTCTGTCTTGGGAGAAATGGAATTTTAGGAACTTTAGTTGTTCGTTACTCTACTGGGGAATCATCTCTTAGTCGAGGAGATGAAAATGAACTGCTATCTGGTCGTGCTCCAGGCCTTATAGTGATTTGCTAAGGATAATAAGACTGACTGCTATTTGGTCATGCTCCAGGTTTTACAGTGACTTACTGGGGAGATGAGATTAAACTTGCTATCTGGTTGTTCTCCAGGCTTTGCAATCTCAAAAACTATTATCTGGTCATGCTCCAGGCTTCAGAAGGAATTAAGTGGTCATCCGGTCGCATCCAGGTTTCAACTTGAATTTAAGGCATACTAACATCGGTCGTTTCCAGGCTTCAATAGTAATTGGCTGAGTAAACTGCTATCTGGTCGAATTCCAAGCTTCGCGGTACCTCATACTGTTATCTAGTCGTGCTCCAGGTTTCATAGTGTCTCTTACCGCTATCTGGTCGTGCTCCAAACTTCACAGCGTCTTATACCGTTATCTGGTCATGCTTCAGGCTTCAGTAATTTTGGAAATTAAGTTGTTATCCGGTCAGGTTCTAGGCTTCATAGCTTTTTTAACTAGAATAGAAATCTTTATCGATTTGACTGAACCAGGGAAAGGTCTCGAGTTATCTACAACTGGGAGAGAAATCTTTGCATCAATTTTACTGAACTGGGGGAAGGTCTCGGATTGACTTGGACTGGCGTAGAAATCAGGAGAATATTAGCGGTGATTCGGCTGACCCAGACGAAAGTCTTAGAACATCTTCAACTAGAATAGAAACCTTAGTGTCGGTTTGACTGAACCATAGAAAATCTTAAAAAGTGATGGAATATCTTCAATTGGAATAGAAACCTTGGTGTCGGTTTGACTGAACCAGAGATAACTTGTAAGAACTTGATTGCATCTTTCCCTGAAAGGTAAAGAGCTAGTCGTATGTAATGTCATGATGTATGAAATGTATTGAGTAATGATGTTCTCAAAATAAATGAGATTGTGTTGTATAATATGTATGCACATGCCATGATGTATGGATATGCAATGATATTGTGATATTCTCTAACTGGGGAAAATAAATCCTGGACTGCTGCTGGGGAGTATAAGGAGTTGAGTTCTTCGTTTTCGCTGGGGATAGTGATCGAAGATGATTAGCTGGGGATTTAAATTCATTCTACTTGAGAACATTCTGCCGGAGGAGACTCTGTCTGAGAATAATCCTCCGGGGGAATGACTCTATGGGGAAGAGAGATACTCTGTTGGAAGATCTGCTGATTTGGAGAAATAAACTCAGCTAGGGATGAACTTCCATTGCTGGAGAGAAGAGCTCTGTTGGAGATTGAGCTTCCGCTGTCATAGAAATAAACTTTGCTTGGGAGATGGCTTTATAAACTGCTCATGGTTATAAAACTCGTTTGGGGAATGCAGATATCAGCTTTCTGAAGGAACCTGCTAGGGAAGGAATTCCTGCTTGGGGATATGGAGGTCGGACCTTGGTTGTCTCGGCTCTGTGGGGAATATAGGTATCACTGGCTTGTAGGTGATAGTGACTTCGCTTCTAATTGTCTCTTCCCCTTGTACCATGATGGACGGGGTAACTGTCGGTATTTAGGTTTTGTACCAATTTCTTTGAGTTCTTAGTAACTATATTTCTGTTTTATATGCAGATATTTGTGAACAGTAATCATATTCAAATGCATATGTCAATAATAAAACATTGGACGTATTTTTTTTTGCAAAACAAAACAGAAAACAGAAAAAACAAACACAGAGTTTTGTACTCAAAAGACGCTTTGTATTGATTTGAAATTTGCCTATAACGGTCGTTTTTTTACAAGGAGGCTGACGCTCTAGTAAGAGAACACCGTCATAAAAATGGAAATTATTACAGAAATTGTGTACAAAAAGAAAACAGCTATGTGTAGTGATCCTATTGGGTTTCAATTCTGCTATTGCCCCTATGTCTTCGAGCATCTCATCACTTTTCTGCTTGTTTGAAGCTGACTGGATTGATCGGTACCGTTTGAGCTTGATATCTGATTACTGAGGTCTGATCGCAAGGTGATCCAATGGGATATAGTGATACGCTTTAATCCCTAATTTTTGCCTGGACCGCCCTTTCGGGTTTTCAGTCCACCGGGATACCCTTTTTTGCCCAAGCCTCCCTTTTGGGTTTTCGACTTGTCGGGTGTACATATTTTTTCATTTTTTATCCCTAATTTTTTCCCGAACCCTTTTGGTTCGCCGGGATGCCCTTATTTTTTCCTAGGTATGTCAACCTAGCGGGTCTTTATTATGCGTAGTATCTTTTCACTATGTGCGTATTGACAGGGTGTGGAAGGTCGTCACCATCCATGGTGGTCAGAATCATGGCTCCACCGGAAAATATGTTCTTGACTACAAATGTTCCCTCATAGGTGGGAGTCCATTTGCCCCTTCGGGGTATTCTTGAGCCTCGAGATACCTTTTCACCTCATGAAACCAAGGTTTGTCGGCTACCACCTTAGTATCGATCTCACAGCAGTATGCCGGTTCATCCAACATCTCAATAGTGATTCGGGGAGCTTCATTGTCCCACCTGACCTTGAACATTGATGACATAGTAGCTAGAGCGTCTGCTAACTGATTCTCTTCTCGTGGAAAATGTTCAAAGGTGATCTCTTCAAAATGCGACAGCAGTGTCAATACATGTTCTCTATAAGGGATAAGGTTCGGGTGTTTCGTATCCCACTCGCCTTTGATATGACTTATCACCAAAGCAGAATCCCCGAATACACTCAAGAACTTGATCCTTAGGTCAATAGCAGCTCTAAGACCCATGATACACGCTTCATACTCTGCCATGTTGTTGGTACAGTTGAAACATAATCGGGCAGTGAATGGAGTATGACAGCCCTCAGGAGATATGATTACATTGCCAATGTCGTTACCTAGTGCGTTTACGGATCCATCAAAAAACATAGACCATAGGGATCCTTCATCAGGTCCTTCATCAAGTCCAGGATCTTCACAGTCGGTTACTAATATGATGTTCTCATCCGAGAACTCAAAATTCATGGACTGGTAGTCATCCCCGACTTGATGTGCCAAATGATCATCTAACATACTTCCCTTGATTGATTTTTGGGTTGTGTATTGGATGTCGTACACAGTCAAGATCATTTTCCATCTTGCTATTCTTTCGGAGAGAGCGGCCTTCTCGAAAATGTACTTGATCAAATCCATCTTAGATATCAACAAAGTAGTGTGGATCAACATATACTGTCTCAAACGGCGAGCAGCCCATGCCAAAGAGCAGCAAGTTTTCTCGAGTAGTGAGTATCGTGTTTCACAGCCGGTAAACTTTTTTCTAAGGTAGTATATTGCATGCTCTTTTCGACCAGACTCGTCATGCTGCCCCATCACACACCCCATTGAATTATCTAGCACTGTTAAGTACATTATCAAAGGTCTTCCTTCAGTCGGAGGCATCAGAATATGAGGCTCTTGGAGATATTGTTTGATTTTGTCAAAGGCTACCTGGCATTTGTCATTCCACTTTACCACTTAATCTTTCTTCAGAAGCTTGAAGATTGGCTCACAAGTAACAGTCAGATGTGAAATGAATCGGGAAATGTAATTTAGGCGTCCCAAGAAACCTCTAACTTCCTTCTCATTATGGGGAGCTAGCATCTCTTGTATGGCCTTCACCTTTGCAGGTTCTACTTGAATACCTTTGTCACTGACGATGAATCCCAGAAGCTTACCAGACCTTACCCCGAAGGTGCACTTGTTCGGATTTAACCTCAGCTTGTACGTCTTCAACCTATCAAACAACTTTTGTAGATGATCAAGATGTTCTTCCTCATTTTGAGACCTGGCTATCATGTCATCGACGTAAACCTTTATCTCATGGTAAATCATGTCATGGAACAGAGCTACCATAGCTTGCTGATAAGTTTCCCCAGCATTCTTCAACCCAAACGGCATCACCTTGTAGCAGAAAGTGCCCCACTGTGTAACAAAGGTTGTCTTCTCCATGTCTTCAGGTGCCATCTTGATCTGACTATAGCCAGAGAAACCGTCCATGAAGGAAAAGACTTTGTGTTGTGCAGTGTTGTCAACCTGAACATCAATGTGGGGAAGCGGGAAGTCATCCTTGGGGCTTGACCTATTCAGGTCTCTGTTATCCACACACATTCGTACTTTACCATCTTTCTTAGGTACTGGAACCACATTAGCAACCCACTGCGGATAGGAGGTGACAACTAAGAACCCTGCGTTGAACTGCTTCATAACCTATGCTTTAATCTTCTCTGTCATCTCAGGGCGCATACGACGAACCTTTTTCTTTACCAGAGGGAAATCTTCTTTAGTCGGCAGACGATGAACCGCTATATCTGTGTCTAGTCCCGACATGTCTTCATATGACCAGGCGAAGATTTCAACATACTCATGCAACATCTGTACTAACCGCTGTTTGACACTAATCTCCATAGTTGCACCTATCTTAACCTCTTTTATGTCTTTCTCTGTACCCAAGTTCACTGTCTCAACCGTCTCTTCATGAGGCTGTATGGCCCTTTCTTCCTGCTGTAATAGTCTAGCAAGTTCTCTAGGTACCTCACAATCTTCCTCACCTTCGTCCTTGGCTTGGTTGATCATATTTTTAAAGTCATAATGAGCAGTAGCAGAACTGTTATCAATGGGATCCAGAGTGGATATGGATTGGCATTTGGGATACGTGAGTGTGTGTAAGAACATAGCTGTATATACAGAATAAAAGAAAAGAATGACAAAGAGTGCAAAATTTGTATGCAAACGTCTAATGCTTTATTGATGTCATATGAAAATGAAACATAATAACCCTCACAAATAGAACCATTATGCCCCGGGTAAGACACATAGCTATAGAGTTTATATTGTTTTTAAATTACATATTCGAAAAATTAGAAAGATAATTACTCCTGAACAAAAGTAATCAGTACAAAGTCCTTGGCAGTTCAGTTACTGAGTCCGTCGTTGGTAGTCGGGAAGATCCAGGTGTCAATGTCGGAACCATCATCATTATCTTCAAGCGCACTGACCCCGAGATTCCTGATGCGTAGGGGAGGTCCTCCAGCCCGAGCACGATGAACATCCCTTTGAGCACCTGTAGTGAAGCTCAAACCAGATTTTTCAGACTTATAATGAGTAACCGGGAGCTGACCCCAAATGGTAGACCCACCTTCTTCAACCACTGCTCGTGCATCCTTGAGAGAAGCCATCTTTGAGGGAGATTTGGTGACCTTTGGAGGACTGTCAGTAGTTTCTGTTGTAGCCATAATCTAAGGTACCTCTTCAAAGTTCTGGCAAGGAGTCTCAATGAACTCGCCATCCATTTCCACGTACCTGAAGAAGTTCAAGTGACTGATCATATACTCCTCTTTACCATGCTCAGTGACAATCTTTCCTCTTACTGGGTACTTAAACATTTGGTGGAGGGTAGAAGTAACAGCCCCATGTATCCAAGGGCGTCCCAACAACCAAGAATATGATGGTTTGATATCCATTATGTAGAAAGTGGAGTCGAAGGTCTAGGAACCAACTTTGATAGGGACATCCACTTCCTCGTGCACCATCCTCTTCGAACCATCAAAAGCTCTCACTACTATATTGTTAGGCTTCAAGGTCAAGCCTTCGCAGTCTAATCTGTCCAGAGCTTTTTTAGGTAGCACATTCAACGAGGAGCCAATATCTACCAAAACATGGGCCAAAGTCGTGCCTCTGTATTCAACGGAAACATGAAGAGCATCATTATGCTTCCTCCCCTTTGGTGTCAGATCCGCATTGGAAAAACCCAAACCATTATCGGAAGTCAGACTAGCCACAAAATCTTCAAACTGGTCAGCAGATGTCTCTTGTGGCACGTGAGCCATCTTCAGAAACTTAACCAAAGCCATCACATGGGCCTCGGAACACAACAACAAAGCCAACATAGAAATTTTGGATGGGGTCTGCCCCAGCTGCTCGACCATGTTGTATTCGCTCTTCTTTATTATCTTCAAAATTTCTTCCATTTCTTTTTTGGAAGCTTCTGGTATGGTTATTGAATTGACCTTTGTCAGGACAGGCTCAATCAGTATGTCTTTGCCTCGAGTCTCGGCCGACTCGGTGATGGGAGGGTCAACAGGAGTGATTACTGGAATTTCAGTAGTATTCTTGGGTGGAACCATAGCAGGAATGATCACAGGTCCGGTAAAAGTCTTTGGGGGAGAAATTTCAGGGGAGAACACTCTTCCACTTCTTGTTATTTTACTGGTTCCAGCAATATTGACGATGTCAGAATCAACATTTTCAGCAATCTTGTCTTCAATGGCTAGCATGTCCTACTTTACACCGTGGTAATAGGCGTCGGCCCCATAGTTCCAAGGAACAACTTTGTCCGAGGAGTATGAGATTGGTCCAAGCATGGTTATGATCAACAGAGTCACCTTCGGAACTGATGCAATCCTGACGGGTCTCTTAGCGGAGGCCCTGGGAGGATTGGAGGAAATGGTTATGATAGCAATGTATTTACAAGAAATAGTCGGAACAGGGGTCTTCTCAAACAGAATCTCTTTGTCATCCATCAGGCGTTGAACACCTGTTTTCAACAAAGGGCAACCAGTCTGTAGAAATGAACAAAGGTGGCAACCTTCATCACATCCCGAAAATAAACCGACCTTCAGCAAATTCCCTTTGATAGTCATGAGTGGGGTAACCAATTCTTCCACAGAAGTCACAAACACATCTTATTCAATGGTATTAACACTCCGACCATGTTTCGGAATAGGAGCATTGATAATGTCGGGAGTCTCCGGGGGATCAAATTCAATCTCCTTAACATCAATCAGATATTGCACTTTGTTCTTCAAAGCCCAGCAGTCATTGGTATCATGGCCTGGACTTTCCGAATGGTAAGCACAACAAGCATTCAATTTATAGTTGGGAGAGGTGGTGTTCAGATTCTTCGGAGCTTCCCTCAGAGTAACCAGATTGGACTTCAGCAAATGAGGTAAAACCTGAGACAGCGTCATGTTGATCTAAGTGAACTGTCTAGCTGGTATTTCTGCTCTTTGCTGATTGTTTCTTTGCTGAGCAGGTGCAGGTTTGGGAATCATACCAGTCCCTACCGCCGGACGGTGCTCGGTTTGATTCTGATTCTTTTGGTTATATACGACACTGACTTCCTTTTTACCTGCAAACGACTTCCTTGCAGCACTAGAAGAGGCATCCTTCTGAATTTTTCCACTTCGGATTCCAGCTTCCACTCTTTCTCCTGTTAAGATCATTTCAGTAAAACCCGTTGATGAACTTCCAATCAGATGGTTGAAGAATGGCCCAGTCAAAGTTCCCAAAAACATATCCACGAGCTCCCTGTCAGCCAAGGGAGGTTGAAATTTTCCAGCCAAATCTCTCCACTTCTGAGCATAATCCTTGAAACCCTCGTTCGAACCCATAGACAGATTTTGGAGTTGTGTACGGGTGGGAGCGAGGTCTGCATTATACTGATATTTCTTATAAAATGCAACAGCAAGGTCTTCCCAGTTACGAACATTGGCTCTTTCCAGCTGATAGAACCAATCCAGTTGTGTTCTAGACAAACTGTCTTGGAAGAAGTGAACCCATTAGTCTTTGCCAGCAGTATGAGGTTGTATCTTCCTCACATAAGAACAGAGATGCATTTTAGGACAAGATACCCCATCATACTTATCAAATATCGGTGCCTTGAATTTTGGGGGGATAACAACCCCAGAGACCAGATCCAACTCTTCAAAATCTAGCCCAAGAACCTTCTGGATTTCCATAGCACTCAGACGCTCTTCTAACTGCTTATACTTTTCATCATCCGGAGGGTACGGCTCCTCATTATAATTAGTTTCATTGTCAGACTCTTTAGGACTAGGGTCCTCTTCTCTGGCTTCACCCTCTTGATTCTCTCCCTCTTTAGATGAAGAAGCTAAATCAATAACGCGTCTTGGCGGTCCTCTGAACCTTCTGCCCATATTTACCACACTGGTTGTCCTCCTGGTCTTCTTTTTCTTCTTAACAATCAGAGCCTTCAGCTCTTCCTGTCCTTTGGCCAGATCCACAATCATTTGCTGGAACTGCGTGTTCTGAGTCTGAAGATCTTTCACAGTTTGTTCAAGAGCCATTGCCGAAATAAACAGCGAAGGAGATGAGAAACCTTTTATGAATCCTGTTATGCAATGATATGTATGATATGTATGCAATGTTTTCAAGGGTTCTTAAAGGCTCAAATTTTCTTAAACAAAAAGGAACAAATGCGAATTGTATTAGTAAACTTGAATTGTTACAAAGAATGTATTTTGAGAGTATAATTAAGCAAAATAAAACAAAAAGAAGACTAGGTTTCCCATGAGCGCATCCTCTTTGGTGCTATGTAGGCGTTGATATTCCTCTCTTCATGAAGTAGCCTAGTGAGTTCCAAGACCTTCTTCTCGTTGGCGTAGAATTGGGCTTCAAACGTATCCCGCTCCTCTTTAAGCTGAACCCAGGACTTTTGTAACTCTTCGTGATCAGTTGGCATGTCTGGATGAAGAAGAAGATGAGAAGTGTCTCCCTCGGCAACCGGTTCCATAATCATAGTTCGGATAGCGAGATAAGGCATCATAAGAGTTTGAGCCCGGGCTTGTACCTATCTGAGATGAGGCTCAAGAGGTATGGAATTCTTATGCCCAAGTGTCTTACTGTCAACCCTATGTACCATACTCCAAGCTTGTATGAACCTTTTGCGGTAACCCTGAACATCATTCTCATAGTTGAAGGTGATTCCTTGAATAAGCGTATCATGAGGACCATCCCTTCTTGCATAACAAACTGTCGTAATGCTAAGAAAGGGTTATAAGTAATTCCTCCCCTAATTCCTAAGAGAGGGACGTTAGGGAATTCACCACAGCGATCGATGATAGTAACATCTTCCGAGAACTGTGAACACCAATAAATGTCTGAATGCGTAAGGGACATCAGTCGATTAGACCATATTTTACCCTGTTCATTCTTCAAAGTAGATCTGGGTAGGTGCGAAATAAACCACCTAGCCAATAGAGGAGTGCAATACTGGAGGGTCCCCCTTCTTTTTAGAGTGTGAGCATGCAGAGAGTGTAGAATATCCCCGAGTAATGTAGGTACCAGATTCCGAGACAGAAAAACCTAGATTGTGCTCACATCTACGAGTTGATCCGCATTAGGGAATAGTACCATTCCGTAGACAAGGAGCGTCAAAACATATTCAAAAGCTTGTAGATCTAGGGTATCCCAAAAATAGTAAGCCTTCTTGAACATAAATTTAACCGAAATTCCTTGAACACTCCCTTTGTTTTCCCAATTTGTCACTATGTCGGACCGTTGTAAGGATAGAGCTTTAGCAATTTCTTCAGGTTTGGAATGTCTTTCCGTACCGCTGAAAGGTAGCTGATCAAGAATGGGTATCCCTAATAATTGAGAAAATTCCTCCATAGTAGGCACTAACTGGTAATTCGGGAATATGAAACAGTGATGTAGAGGATCAAAGAACTGAAACAACACTTTCAACATTTCTTCGTCAGGTTTTGCAGTGACCAAGTTGAGCAACCGACCATGCTTTTCAGTGAAATGAGAGCTTTCAGGAATCCTTACTGCCAAGTCCCTTAATTGGGGAGATACTTTCACTAGGTTAATCTGAATAGTGTTCCTGCGGGCGGATGCCATATCCTACAAAATAGAGCAAAGATGAGCCCTAGAAACCCTTGAAACAGTTAATATGATATGCTATGGTATGATGTTTATGATGTCATGATAAATCACAGGTATAGCAAACACAGAAAAATCACACCAAGTACTTAGGTTTAAGGCCTGCTTGAGTTTTAAGGTCATACCCTCTTGAAGCTGGATTGGTTCAACCTGTCCTATAAATATGTAACCGGGTTCTAAAGGGATCTCAATATCACCAATCTTTCCCCCCAAGCCTTGTTCAATCAACGACTGACTCGTAATCAAACAAAACTCAGAAGTCAAACCTCAATGAGTGTAGCATCGAGTATCTGTCGACCTTGGGCATACACCAAAGTCGGCCATCTCGCTACGTCCTACTGGCCAAGTTGTGCAATTAAAGGTTCTAAGGTCAGTTGATGCTTTATGACACCACACGGTGGCCCCGTACATCTCCCTGATTGACTCAAGGGTTACTGGTACCAACCAAAGTGCCATATCAACGTAGTTACTACTTCAACCGTGTTGGTATACCCCAACACAGCTCCCTCACAGTTTATTGCTACTTACCTAAAAGGTGTTTCCCGATCCAGGTGTAGGATAAAATAACCCAAACAATTCCCATAAATATAAAGCAAGAAAGACAATCAAGAGAAATCAATTAAATATGACCTAGATCCTAAGGTTTACCCCCACTTAATATTTTATTCCCCAACAGAGTCTCCAGTTCTGTGATACGGTGGCAGAACCGACTGTTAATACTGGTTTGCATTTTTTGTTTGCAAATGTCGCGGTAAGCAAGAGTCGCCACCGACTTTTATTTTATCCAATCAGGAAAAGGAAAAAGAACAGAAAAAACCTTTTTCGAGATGTTTCTGAGTACGGGGGATAGATTATAGAAAGATAAGGTGTTAGCATCCTTTCTATCCATGGTTTTCAATGGGCTCTTAGGTATTTTCTCATTTTGAAAATTGCTTGTGTGTACTTGTTTTGAAAAGTTTTGTTTTACTTCGTGTTAACCCTTGTTTCTGTCCTCAAGAGTGTTACGAAGTTGTTTTTGAAAACTTTGTTTGGAAAGTGTTGGTGTGAAAAAGTTTTTGTTTGTTTGAGCAAGTGCCTAGGAACTAATCTACCTACTCGAAAAAGGTCTATTCGTTTTCCTTTTAGACAATGATATCCAATTATTGAGAAATAGGTAGCATCGTTGTTGGAGTTTTTTAGGGACATTCGAAGGGACAAATACGATCACAAAAGCAATGTTAGGAAATGTTAGTAATCATCCTAAAGCCTTAAAGATCTTTTTTTGAGGCAACATCTGAATGGGTCAGTTTAGATCTTTCAGGGCTAGAGGACAACCACTAACAAACCCTATACTTCATGACCATTTACCGAAGGCAACCAGAGTGGAGTAAACCCTAAGAGTGGGCATGTACGAGTGTAATTTTCAGTTAATTTATCTTTGCACATTTAGGGTTTTCTACCGTATTAATTTTTAGTTTGTCTTTCCACACAATCCTATTAACATACATCTAAGAAATTTATAGTTGGCGGAAATTAAAGCGAGAAAGTTAAAGGTCCTAGCTATTACAAGGCTTTTGCAGATACATAATTATCTTGGCTGAAAATAAAATACAAAATTAAAGCCCTAATTAAATCTATTACAAACTCGGAGAAGTTACAATAATAGAAAAAGAATTAAAAATGCACGCGGCGAATTAAATGCGAAGATGAATTAAGCATCCTAAAAATCTAATTGAAAAAATATTTAGGTTATTTTTTGAGAAAAAAATTGAATTATGTACTAAATTAAACCCTAATTCTAATTATTTTTAATTATGAAAAGAATTAAATTGCTCTAATTTTTAATTAAACTAATTAATTAAAGAAATAGAATATTTCGTGAAAAAATAATTTTTGATGTTTTTGTGATTTTTGATTTAATAAAAAAACTTATTTTTGTGTTATTTTTGTAAAAGAAAATAATTAGAAAATAATTAAAATAAGAAAATAAAATAGAAAGGAAAGAGATTTGGGCCTGTGTTTTAAGAAATCTAGGGGGTGCAATGGCTGAATTTGTTTAGGCCCATTATGTTGAGCCTAGTCAACACGTTGGATCCAGTGCTGGCCAAAGTGGAGGGTGTACCATGGACCTTGCTGCATGGGACGTTGGATTGGTGATGGAGATGATCCATTGGCTGGATTGCGTGGTTGCATGATGGACTTCTTGTAGCGTAATGCATGGAACCTGTGTTCAAAAGTTAAGAAAATAGAGAAAACGCTGGGACCTGGGATCGAACCCAGGTCCTCCTACTCATACATACGTGCGCTTAACCAACTGGACTACATGACTTAATTGTTAATGTAGTGATAACAATATATAATATATAAAACAAAGTGGATAACTGAAACAAATAAACGTGCGCCCATTATTCAAATAGGCCAATGATGGTTAGACACGTTAACTTCTTCTTCCCCTGTCCGTCGTTTTAGGCCAAGCATTTTTACCTACGGACGAACCTCCATAGCTACAAACCTGCAAGCTTCAAAAATTCACAGCAGGCAAGATAAATCAATTGTGAGTACATAGATCAATTCGTCTTGATCTCACGAGCATCATGGTACCCTTTTCTTGGGCCAACTTAACCTGTATAGAAAAACCCTAAAATGGAAAAAGCAAACCCTAGCAATGGCAATTATGAGTATAGGCACTGAAACATCAATTAAACCATTCAAACATGTTGCAAATATGTCAATGAACACAAATATATCATTAGAAAATGTTTATGATGCAAGAATCATTGTAATCAAATTTGGAAAAATAAACTAACCGGGTGAGTGTTATGTAATGATTTTGGGCTTGTGGAAGGTTGCAAATGATTGGAGAATGTTATGGAGATGTCCAGGAAGTGATTGGCAGCCTTGTAATGTTTTGAATTATCCTTTAGGGTAGAAACTGATCCACCACGTTTTGTGCAAAATTTTGAGTTTTCTTGCTAGCTTTCACGACCTTCAATCCTTGTCCTTTTGGCTTGGGTATGTTCTATATATGTAGTAGAACTGATTAGGTTAACAAAAACATATTCAATCTCTTGGAATCATGAAGATTGGATTTGATTTTTCTCTTGTATTATATCTTTCTAAATGCCTCCAAATCATGCCAATTTTGATTCAATTTTCCCTTGCACGATTTGATATGATATGCCAGCCTAATTGGATTTGATTCCTACAAAAAATCAGATCAAAAATCAATATTTTATATTTTTTGCAATTTATTTGATTTAATCTAACTTTTAATAAATAAACATCAAAATAAAATAAATAAATAAATAAGAAAATAATATACGAAGGCTGATTTGGGTCTTGGACCATGTCACAAACAAGATACAATCATGAAAAGCTAGGCCCATTTGACAAAAATGCACTTTTGAGCACATTTGACTTTTGGCAATTTTGCAAAAATAGCCAACTTTGACAAGGCATATCTCCTCCAATTTTAACCCTAGAGAGGTTTTCTTGGACTTTTTAGAAATCTTAGGATGTCCCCTAAACAACCCTTTTGGTTTCATCTCAATTGGGTCTTCCATGTTCATGTAAGAAGCTTTGACCCAAAAGGTGTTTTTGTTGACTTTTCAAAAGGACCTATAATGTAGAAATTCATATCTTTTTATGAGTGCATATTTTGAACTTGTGGAATGAATATGATTTTTAGGGAATTGCATCCTATTCAAAATGAGCCTTGGATGGAAAAATTTTAATAAATTATAAAGAAGTTATGTCTAGTCAAAGTTTGGTTGACTTTTCTTAAGAAACCCAAATTTAGCAACCTTTGGGTTTTGATGAATTTGGGACATTCCTTGAGGAATCATGATCAAACCTTGATAAAATGATGGATACCTCTTAAAAATTTTGATGTTGACCAAAAATCTTGAAGTTTGACTGTATGTGGGCCACAGTTGACTTTGGACCTAGTATAGTTGATTTTCAACCATCTGGGCAATTGATTGAGCAAACTTCTTGTGCAAGGCATGAAACTTGACATGGATGATCTTGAGAACATATTAGGACCATGGAAATAATTTGGGACCCTTTGACTTCAACCATCTTGATGAGGAGTAAAACCCTAGTTTGAAGCTTGTTGCCTTAGGAGGAGGATTTGTCTGGTCAATCCTTAGTCATCCTTGAGCAATTGAGGACCTCTAGAGGCATGTCTTGAGTGAAATGAGAGGGAAAAATTTATGGTACAACACATGGTATAATGTTGTTTCTCAAAATAAAGGAGATTGTGCTCTATGCATTTGTGTTGGCAATGCTATGACGTATGAATGCAATGTATGAACATATTAATTGTTCTGCTGTAGTGTTGTTGGATTAGGGAAAATAATCCCTGACTGCTACTGGGGATGTGAGGTGTAAGTCTTCATATTTTGTTGAAATTTAAGTGTTGATATATGGGTTTCCATAATTAGAGAAATAAACTTTGTTGGGGAAGGGAAACATCGTGCGTTGCTTGTGGACTTCGTGAAATCCTGCTGGAGAATCCTAAGAAATTGGGCGACTTTCACTAGGGAATCTTTAGAGCGATAACTGGAAGTTTTGCTTCGTCGGGGATGTGAGAGCACCTAATACCATTAGACTGCATACTAGATATACGTTAGTGTTCCTGTAGTAGGATGTCCTTGCTTCCGCTCTCATTGGAAAAGGTACCTGCGGGGATTTCATGGAATGGCTTATAGATATTATCCTATTTCTTAAAGCCATTAGTAATTGCCTTTCTGTTTTCTGTTCCCCTTTTTTTTTTGCACTCATTTGTAAACAATAATCACGTTCAAATGCATATATTCAAAAATAATCGTTGGACGCTTTTGCAAACAAAACAGGGAAATAAAAGAAAAACAGATAGTTTTGCACTTTTAAAGGAATATCTTTGTATTAACTTGAATAAATATTTTTTGTAAAAAGATACGAACATCCTAGTAAGAGAATGTCGTCATAGAAAACGAAAATTGATACAAAGAAAAGATATCTATGTGAAATAATCCCATGGGGTTCCCACTTTGCTATATCCTTCATGTCTTTGAGCGTCGCATCCACTTGCTGCTTTGTCTGAAGCTGATTGGATTGATTAGACCCGTTTGAGTTTGTCAGTCGATCTAAAGGTTGTCTGTAAGGTGATCCAACGGGACATAGTCATACACTTTCAATCCCTAACTTTTTCCTGGACCGCCCTTTCAGGTTTTCAGTCCACCGGGATACCCTTTTTTGCCCAAACTGCCCTTTCAGGTTTTCAGCTTGCCGGGTGTGCGGTTTTTTTATTTATTTTATCCCTAACTTTTTCCCGAACCCTTTTGGTTCATTGGGATGCCCTAATTTTGCCTAGGCCAGTCGACCTAGTGGGTATTTATTCATGTGTAGTATCTTTTGACTATGTCCGCATTTGCAGGGTACGGAAGGTCATCGCCATCCATAGTGGTTAAGATTATTGCTCCACCAGAGAATATGTTTTT
Organism: Vicia faba; assembly: GCA_948472305.1. Taxonomy (NCBI): domain Eukaryota; kingdom Viridiplantae; phylum Streptophyta; class Magnoliopsida; order Fabales; family Fabaceae; genus Vicia; species Vicia faba. The sequence goes on along the minus strand of CATIWC010003463.1, from coordinate 9,219 downwards.
GATAACAAATGGTCCTTCGTATGTGAGAGTCCATTTTCCCCTTGGATCACCTTGTGGCAATATGATACGCTTGATTACCAAGTCACCAACCCGATATACCTGACGTCTGACCTTCTTGTTAAAAGCTTTGATCATGCGTTTTTGGTACATCTGACCATGACAAACAGCTATAAGCCTCTTCTCATTAATCAAGTTCAATTGGTCAAGTCGAGTTTGAATCCATTCATCTTAATTCAAACCTACATCTTTTACGATTCTCATGGAAGGTATTTGGACTTCAATTGGTAGGACAACTTCCATACCGCATACCAAAGAGAAAGGAGTTACCCCTGTTGACGTGCGTGTCGTGGTACGGTTACCATAGAGAGAAAATGGTAACATCTCATGCCAGTACTTGTAGGTCACTGTCATTTTTTATATGATCTTCTTGATGTTTTTATTTGCGGCTTCTACAGCTCCATTCATCTTCGGCCGGTAAGGAGAGGAGTTATGGTGCTGGATCTTGAATTGTGCGCATAGTACGGTAATCATAGTATTGTTGAGATTGGTACCATTAATGGTGATGATTCTCTCTGGGATACCGTACTGACATATGAGATTTTGTTTGATGAATCGGGCCACAAAGTTCATGGTGACAGAAGAGAATGAAGCTGCCTCAACCCACTTTGTGAAGTAATCAATGGCAACCAAGATAAAGTGGTGTCCATTAGAAGTTGTGGGTTTGATATCTCCAATCATGTCAATGTCCCACATTGCAAAGGGCCAACGAGCAGTCAGGATGTTCAGGGGAACCCGAGACACATGTAATTTGTCAGCATAGATCTTGCACTTGTGACAAGTTCGTGAATGTTGATAACAATCCGCTTCCATGGTGGACCAGTAGTATCCTACCCGTAGGATCTTTTTAGCCATCGTGTGCCCACTAAAATGAGTGCCAAAGGTACCTTCGTGTAAATCATCCATGATCTTTTCTGCCTCACTTTGGTCTACGCAACGAAGCAATGTAGAGTCGTGGTTACGTTTATAGAGGATTCTGTTACTGAGGACGAATTTAGCAGAAAATATTCTCAAGAACTTCTTATCATTGACTGAACCTCCCTCCGGATACTCTTGGGCCTCGAGATACCTCCTAACTTAATGGAACCAAGGCTTGTCCACTACTTCTTTAGTATCGATCTCGTGATAGTAAGCTGGTTCATCCATACGCTCAATGGTGATCTGGGGAGCCTTGTTATCCCACATAATTTTAAACATGGATGACATAGTGGCTAGCGCGTCCGCTAGTTGATTTTCCTCTCGTGGAAATGCTCAAAGGTAATTTCCTAAAAATATGGGATTAATGTCAACACATGTTCTTTGTAAGGGATGAGATTAGGGTGCTTCATTTCCCATTCTCCTTTGATCTGACTGACGACTAAGGCTGAATCTCCAAATACCTTTAAGGACTTGATTCCCAAATCTATGGCGGCTTTGAGACCCATTATACACGCTTCATATTCCACCGTATTATTGGTACAGTTGAAACAAAGTCTTGTAGTGAAAGTAGTATGACATCCTTCAGGGGATATGATCACAGTGCCTATGTCATTGCCGAGCGCGTTGGAAGCTCCATCAAAAACCAAGGTCCATCGGGATCCTTGTCCAGGTCCGTCATATGGTCTGAGTTCTTCACAATTGTTTGCTAACATGATGTCTTCATCTGGGAACTCGAATTTCATGGACTGGTAGTCATCCCCAGCCTAATGAGCAAGGTGATCGGCTAGCACAATGCCCTTTATTGCTTTTTGGGTAGTGAATTGAATGTCGTATTCAGTGAAGATCATCTTCCATCTTGCTATTCTTCAAGAGAGGGTGGGCTTCTCGAATATGTATTTAATTGGATCCATCTTGGATATCAATAAGGTAGTATGGGTCAACATATACTGTCTTAGCCGGCAAGCAGCCCATGCCAGAGCGCAACAAGTTTTCTCGAGCAGTGAATATCTGGTTTCACAGTCGGTAAACATTTTGCTCAGGTAGTATATTGCATGCTCTTTTCAGCCAGACTCGTCATGCTGCCCCAACACACACCCCATTGAATTTTCCAGGATAGTTAGATACATGATCAAAGGTCTTCCCTCGAATGGCGGCATAAAAACAGGAGGATCTTGAAGGTACTCTTTGATCCTGTCGAAGCCAGCCTGGCAGTTTTCATTCTAATCCAACACTTGATCTTTCTTCAATAATTTGAATATTGGTTCACAAGTAGCGGTTAGGTGAGAAATGAATCTGGCGATGTAGTTTAACCGTCCTAAGAATTCTCTGACTTCCTTCTCGGTGCCAGGAGCAGACATTTCTTGTATTACTTTCACCTTTGTAGGGTCCACTTCGATACCTTTACCGTTGATAATGAAGCCTAGGATTTACCGAACCTCACTCCAAATGTACATTTACTCGGGTTCAACCTTAGTTTGTATTTCTCCAGTCTTTCAAACAATTTCTACAAATGGTCAAGGTGTTCCTCTTCAGTTTGAGATCTAGCTATCATGTCATCCACGTAGACCTCTATGTCGTGATGGATCATATCGTGAGACAGAGCTACCATGGTGCACTGATAAGTTTCCCCAGTGTTCTTCAACCCGAATGGCATAACTTTGTAACAGAACATGCCCCACTGTGTGACGAAGGTCGTTTTCTCCATGTCCTCAGGTGCCATTTTGATTTGATTGTACCCGGAGAAACCATCCATGACGGAGAATACTTTATGTTGTGCGGTGTTGTCAACCAGAATATCGATATGGGGAAGCGGGAAATCATCCTTAGGGCTTGCCCTATTCAAATCTCTATAATCCACACACATGCGTACTTTACCGTCCTTTTTAGGCACTAGAACAACATTTACGACCCATTGTGGATAGGAGGTGATGGATAAGAATCTGGTGTTGAATTGTTTCATGACTTCAGTCTTGATCTTCTCTGACATTTCTGGTCGCATACGACGAACTTTCTGTTTTACCGGAGGGCAGTCTTCTTTTGTTGGCAGACGATAGACCATGATATCAGCGTCAAGTCCTGGCATGTCTTTATATGACCAGGCAAAAACCTCAACATAGTCATGTAGTAACTGGGTTAAGCGCTTCTTGACACTAGGTTCCAGATTGGCACCTTACTTGACTTCTTTCTTGTCTTCTTTGGTACCTAAGTTAATCGTGTCAACCGGCTCTTCGTGGGGGTTGTATGGTCCTTTCTTCCTGTTGTAGTAACCTGGCTAGTTCCCCTGGCACCTTACAATCTTCCTCACCTTCGTCTTCGGCTTGGTAGATTGGATTTTCAAAGTCACAATAGGCCATAGCAGAATCATTACCCATGAGATCCTGAGTGGATGTGGATCTGCATTTTGATATGTGAGTGTGTGTAAGAGCATAGCTATCCTTGAAAAAAATAAAAATGTAGAAAAAAAGAGAAGAATAAAGAGCATAAAATTTGCATGCAAAAATGTCCATGACTTATTGATGACATATGAAAATGAAGTAACAACCCTCACAAATGGACCGTTGTGCCTCGGGTAAGACACAAGGTTTTAAAGTCTAAAGTGTTTAATTATTACAAGTCCGACAAAAATTCAAAGACAATTACTGTTGGATAAAAGTAATAGGGACAAATTCTTTGGCTTCCCAGTTGTTGAGTCCTCCGCTGATAGTTGGAAAAATCCATTCTTCCAGGTCATAATTGTCATTATTATCTTCCACTGCGTTGACTCCATGGTTGCTGATCCACAAAGGTGGTCCCCCGACACAAGCACGAAAAACAGCTTTCTCGGCTCCTGAAGTAAAACCCAAACCAAATTTGTCAGATTTTTAGGAAATATCTGGGAGTTGGCCCCAAATGGTACACCCACCTTCTTCGACTACTTCCTTGGCATCTTTCAGAGAAGCCATCTTCAGTAGAGGTATGGTAATCTTCGGGACTTTGGAAACAGTCTTGGTTGCCGCAACTATTTATGGGACTTCCTCGATATGCTGACACAGAGTTTCAATGAATTCACCATCCATTTCCACATACCTGAAGGAGTTCAGGTGGCTGACCATATATTCCTCCTCTCCATGGACAATGATGATTTTTCCCTTGATTGGGTACTTCAACATCTGATGTAATGTAGAGGTGACGGCACCAGCATCATGAATCCAAGGTCGGCCCAATAAACAGGAATAGGAAGGATGAATATCCATCACATAGAAAGTTGAATCAAATGCCTGAGTTCCAACTTTGATGGGGTTGTCCACTTCCCCGTGCACCATTCTCTTCAAACCATCCAAGGCCCTTACCACTATATTGCAGGGTTTTAAAGTCAGACCTTCACAGTATTGTCTATCCAGAGCCTTCTTAGGCAACACATTCAATGATGAACCAGTATCCACTAGGAGATGGGCCAAAGTAGTTCCCATGCATTCGACAGAGACATGTAATGCCTCATTTTATTTCATCCCTCTAGGTGTCATGTCAGCATTAGAAAAGCCCAAACGGTTATCAGTTGTCAAACTGGCCACACAATCTTCGAATTGGTCAGCAGAGGTTTCCTATGGCACATGGGCAATTTTAAGAAATTTCACCAAGGCCTTCGCATGAGCTTCGGAGCACAACAGTAAATCTAGCATAGAAATCTTTGAAGGGATTTGCCCTAGCTATTCGAATACATTGTAGTCGTTTCTCTTTATAATTTTCAAAATTTCTTCCATCTCCTTATTGGAGGCCTCTGGGATAGATACTGATTGCGCCTTCATCCGGACAAGCTCAACCAAAATGTGTTTACCCTGAGTCTCAGTCGACTCATTGATAAGGGTGTCAGCAGGGGTAATCATAGGAACTGTAGTAGTAGTATCAGTAGGAACAAAAGCAGGAATGATCACAGGACCGATAACAATTTTCAGAGGAGAAATCTCAGGGGAGAACACTCTTCCACTTCTGGTTATTTTGCTGGTTCCTATAATGTTGTTGATGTCGGGGTCAGCCTTCTCAAAAACCAAGTCTTGAATAGCCAGCCATTCTTGCTTGACACCATGGTAGTAGACATCACCCCCATAGTTCCAGGGAACAATTTTGTCTAAGGAGTACGGGATTGGCCCTGGCATAGTAATTATCAGTGGAGTCACCTTCGGAACAGATGTAATCCTAACGGGTCTTTTGGTGGAGACCCTGGGAGGATTAGAGGAAATGGTTATTATTGAAACATCCTTGTAAGCAATGGTTGGAACGGGAGTCTTTTCAAACAAAATCTCTTTGTCATCCATCAGCCGCTGGACACCTGCCTTCAATAAATGACATCCAGTCGGTAGGGATAAACAGAGGTGGCAGCCTTCGCCACAGCCCGGAAATAAACCGGCCTTCAACAGGTTCCTTTTGAAGGTTAGGAGGGGAGTAACAAGCTCATCAACAACAGTAACAAACACATCATTTTCGACAGCGTTAACACCACAGTCGTACTTGCGCATAGGAGCGGTGATAACATTTGGGATCTTAGGAGCGTCAAATTCAATTTCCTCTACCTCGAGAAGGTCTTGCACCTTATTTTTCAAAGTCCAACAGTAGTTTGTATCATGACCTGGACTTTCTGAATGGTAAGCACAACGAGCACTTGGGTTATAACGGGGAGAGGCAGTGTTGGGATTCTTCAAAGCTTCCCGCAAGGTCACCATATTAGATTTTAACAAATGCGGAAAGACTTGAGACAACATCATATTTATCCGGGTAAACTACCTTACCGGCCTTTCCGTTCTAGGTGGATTGTTCCTTTGTTGAGTAGGTGCAGGCTTAGAGATCATGACAGCCCCTACTACTGGATGGCGTTCAGTTCTGTCCTGATTCTTATGATCATATGCAACACTGACCTCCTTCTTTCCTGTAAAGGAATTCTTTATCGCGCTCGAGGATGTATCTCTTTGAATTTTGCCACTTTTTATACCCGCTTCTACTCGTTCACCGGTCATGATTAATTCGGTAAACCCAGCCGAGGAGCTTCCGATCAAGTGTGTCTGTATCAGAGTTAAGTCGGCATTATACTGGTATTGCTTGTAAAAAGCGGCCGCCAAATCTTCCCAATTGCAGATGTTGGTCCCTTCCAATTGATAGAACCAATCCAATTGTGTCCCTCTTGGAAGAAATGCACCCATAGCTTCCTATCTGCGGTACGGGGTTGACTTTTCCTGACGTATGATCTCAAATGCAGCTTTGGACAAGAGACACCGTCATATTTAGCGAAAGTGGGGACTTTGAATTTCTGCGGTATGACAACCCCTGAGACAAGTCCTAGCTCCTCAAAATCCAACCCGGGTACCTACTTATTCATCTTCAGATTCTGGAGGGTCAGTCACTTCCTTGTTTTTCCCTTCTTGATTATCCCTTTCACCTGATGATGTTGTGAAGTCTAGAGTCTGTATTGCTGGTCCTTTGAACCTTCTTCCCAGATTCAAAACACCAGTTGATTTCTTCACTTTCTTCTTCTTTTCTTTGATCAGCAGATTTTTCAACTCATCTTGTCCTTTTAACAGAGTCAAGAACATTTGTTGAAACTGGACGTTTTGTGCCTAAAGATCTTTTAATGTCTGTTCGATATCCATCTCACTGAAATAAACAGTAGAAAGATAAGGAGACCTGTTGTAAGAAAAATGTTTGTGTTATGATGAATGAAGATGCATATGCAAATGATTTCAAGGAAATTAGAGATTTGAATTTGCTTTAGACAAAAGGGAACATACGTTATATTAATAAATCAAAGTTTGAGTACATCATGCCTCTTTGGGCTTACAATGAAAGAAATAAAATACAAAAACTCCTAAGAAAAAAAAGTTGAATGCATCCTCTTTGGTGCAATGTAGGCGTTCAGATTCCGCTCTTCATGAAGCTGCTTGGTGAGTTCCAGAACTTTCTTCTCGTTGGCGTAGAATTGGGCTTCGAAAGTGTCTTGCTCTTCCTTAAGTTGTATCCAATCCCTTTGTAAGTCTTCGAGAGAGGTGGACATATTAGGATGAAGAACAGTGTATGGGACATCTCCTTCAACAACGGGCTCTATGATAGCTGGGAGAATGGAGGGGTAAGGCATTGTGAGACTCTGAGCGCGAGCTCGTACCCACCTAAGGTAAGTCTCAAGGGGAATGGAATTCTTGGGCCCCAATGTCCTACTGTCCACCTTGCTTACCATCCTCCAGGCTCGTATGAACCTCCGACGGTAGTCTTGATTGTCACTTTCATAGTCGAACCCTATACCTTGGATAAGCGCGTCATGTGGACCATCTCTTCTTGCGTACCCAAACTGTCGCAGAGCTAAGCAAGGGTTATAAGTGATGCCTCCCCTAATGACAAGCAGAGGAACATTAGGGAATTCCCCACAACGATCGATGATAGTAATGTCCTCCAAGGATCGAGAACACCAGTAGATATTTGAATGCCTGAGTGACATCAGCCTGTTGAACCACCTCAAACCTTGCTCATTCTTCAAAATGGATCAGGGAAGATGTGAAACAAACCATTTAGCCAATAGAGGAGTACAACACATGAGGGTTCCTCTTCTCCTCATGGTGTGAATGTGAAGAGAATGAAAAACATCTCCCAACAAAGTAGGCACTGGATTGTGAGATAAAAAGATTTTGACAACATTCACATCTATAAGTTGGTCAGGATTTGGAAATAGTACCAACCCATAGATGAGAAGAGCCAAAATTTCTTCGAAAGCTTGTAAATCTAGGTTGTTCCAACAGTCTTGAGCTTTTTCCAGTAAGAACTTGGCTAAGAACCCTTTGACACCACTTCTTGTTTCCCAGTTAGCCATGACGTCGAATTGTTTCAAGTGTAAAGCTTGGGAAATCTCTTCAGGGCTTGGGTCTCTTTTGGTACCGTTGAAAGGTAGTTGATCGAGGATAGGAATTCCCAAGAGCTGAGAGAACTCTTCCATAGTTGGTATAAGCTGGTAATCAGGGAAGGTAAAGCAATGGTGCAACGGGTCAAAGAACTGGAAGAGCACCTTCATCATATCTTTATCAAAGCTCGAAGTAACCAAGTTGAGAAGTCGTCCATGTATTTTGGTGAATGGATAATTCTCAGGTACCCTTGACGCTAAATCCTTGAGCTGAAAAGGTACTCAAGGTTGACTTGGATTGTGTTCCTGCGAGTGGGAGTCATATCCTACAAAACAGAACAAATATGAATCTCAAAATCCTTGAAATGGTTAGTCTAAAATGCTATAGTATGATGTCATGATGTTATCTACAAGCATATGTACAAGTTAAATCAAACAAATCCTTAGGCTTAGGCTTGCATGGAGTATCATAGGTAAGTACCCTCTTGAAGTTTAGTTGGCTCAACCTGTCCTAGTTAATAGTAACCAGGTTCTAAGGGATCTCAATATCACTGATTTGTCTTCTCGGGCATTATTTCAGCACAAGCCTCTTTCACGGCGACCGAAATATCCCAAAAAGCCAAACCTCAATGACTGTAGTATCAAGTATCTACCAACTTTGGAATGCACCAAAGTCGGTCATCTCACTACGTCCTAATGGCCAAGTTGGTCAAGTAAAGGTTCTAAAAGTCAGTTAGTGCTTCATGACATCACTCAGCCGTATTCTCCTTAACTACTCAAGGGCTACCGGTACCCACAAATATGTCACACTAATGTAGCTATTTCGTAGACCATGTCGGTATACCCCACACAGTTTCTAGTATCCCAAATCCGGGTAGAGGATTCAAGCCCAAATAAAGAACCAAAATGTAAAGCATACAAGTCAAACAAAGAAAGCAAGTAAAGGTGATCTAGCCCTAAGGTAACCCCACTTTTAAATAAATCCCCAACAAAGTCGCCAGTTCTATAACGCGGTGGGAGAACTGACTTGGTTATTTTACGTTTGATCGCAATTATTCAGATAGCAAGAGTTGCCACCGACTTTTCTTTTATCCAAATAGGAAAGGCTGAAAAGAGCAGGAAAGACCTTTAGAGATGTTTTCTTGAGTTCAGGGGGTAGATTATGAAAAGGGAAGGTATTAGCACCCTTTTCATCCTTAGTTATCTACGGGCTCTTAGTTTCTTGCTAAATCACTTGCTTTGTTTGAATGTGCTTGTGGTTTTGAATGTATTATGAAAATGTCTTTGTAATGGTTCTCGTTTCTATAAGAATGCGTACAAAGTGTTGTTTCGAAAATAGTTCAAAAGATGTGTTTGTGGAATGTTTTTTTGAAGGTGATTTTGAAAATGTG
>CATIWC010003462.1:0-46286 GCA_948472305.1 Vicia faba | reverse complement strand
AAAAATACAAGTGTGCACTGTACCCTCTACATGAGCATAAGTAATCAAAGGTTTTTCTTATATAATTGTATTATGCACGTCACCTTTCTTATATAATTTTACAAGAAATCGATTGCGATAATTTAAAAACGATTTTACATCTCAAATAATTCAAAAAATAAAATTTATTTAAATTATTCTTTTAAAGACCAAATTTTTAAAGTTTACTTTAAACCTCAATATTGATTAAGGAGTTAATATAAAATTATGTAGCCTTTTTATGGGATAGACGTCTTAAATTTATCAACTCAAATTTTAATTAATTTTATTGTTATTTATTATTGAAGCAATAAATAATATTTGTTTAATTTTGGAATGTTGTAAAGTGATCATTTTTGAATTATTTTTTCTTCTTTATTTATTTCATTTTTATTTTAATTCGACTCATTAATTATTTGAGTTAATAGTACTATTTGACAATAAAAATTGAAAGTTTTTGGGCTTCGACCCTCTTTTTCATTAAAAATTAAAAATTTAAAATTTGTAAATGTCTTATGTAATAATTTCTTATAGTTTAGCTAACTATATCTATTGAAATATTCTTTGTTTTTGTTTTATTAATTTATTAAATCATAATTAAGGTGTATGATTGTATTATAATCAAATAATAAAAATTATTGCATGTTTCTTTTTTTCTTTTCAATTTCATTTTAATTTGAGTTATCAACTATTGAAATTAATAATACTATTTGACCGTTAAAAATTAAGTTTCTAAATACTGTAAATGATTTATTTAATAATTTTTTATAGTTTATCTAACTATGTTCATTAGAAACACGCAAATTTTTCAGCAGTGAAGCAGAGATTACAATATGCATCTTTAAATATTATTAGCTAATCACTTCATTCTATCTTTACAATGGTCACTATTACTTTATTAGTATAAATCTTTTTAATTTATTCTATATTGAATATTGTTTTTGTAATGGCTCACCATCTTCCATTAAACCTTCACAATCACCGACAATTTGTCACAGACCATAAAATATTCAATCCATATTCTGCACATGAAGCTCTAGGAAGAAGTAGGAAAAGATCTCCACACATCCTTCATCACCATCACCACCTCTTTTATTTGATCACTTTAAACTAGCACAAATATGACCATTAACATTTTGTAAGATAAATGATAGTATCTCTCGGTTGTTACAAAAATGGGTAGTTGCGAAGTCGGGAAAAAAGGTAGGATAGAAAAGGTAATTTATGTTTTATGTGATTATATTTATTTTTTATTTTATTAACTATACTTTGTTTTTATTATCGGCTTGAAATAATATATATGACATTTGATGAATAACATAGAGTACTACGGGTGGGAAGGATATTAATACTTTCCTCTCACATAATACACTCTCTTATAAGGACATACATTAATTAATAGGGACATCTTAACTCTTAGGCTAGTAAAGCACTCACTTTAGGTTTCAAAATTTCAATTTCTTTAACACACATCAACACACACGTGCACGCGCGCACACACGCAAACTCACAATATATATATATATATATATATATATATATATATATATATAGTATATATATATATATATATATATTATATATATATATATATATATATATATATAATATATATATATATATATATATATATATATATAGTATATATATATATATATATATATATATATATATATATTAAAGAAATGAAAAAACCCTACTTATCAGCAAACTTTAATCTGCCATCTTTGATTGCGTTTTGAATCAAATCCCTGAAAAGAAAACATTGTGAGGTTTTGTGGCCTAGGAAACTATGATATTTGCCAAAATCCCTTTTCTTCCTTTGGTCCAAAGGGGGTATTTTGACATTTGATGGCACAATTAGTTGGCCATCTTTGACAAGCAAGTCAAAGATTTCGTCACATTTAGTGACATCGAAGGTGTAAACCTTCTTCGGAAACTTATCACTTTTCTCATTTTCACAATATCTTTCCCTTTCGTAGGAACTAACATTTTGCAAGAGTAAGGCGGGGCCTGTTTTAATTCAGCGAGGTCGATTTCGACCTCTTCGAATTCGAATTCAGGATATTCTTCTGCTTCCTCAGTTCCAACATAGGAAATCCTTTCTTTCTTACTATTCTTAAAGACTCGGGCTTTTTCGGCTTTTAGTCTTTCGACCTGTCGAACCCCTATCGGCTAACTAAGCCATATCCCTCAAATGCTGAGTATCTAATTTCTTTCGAATAGAGTAATCCAATCCCCCAGCGGCCATTTCGACTAACTCATGCTCAGGCACTACTGTGTAACATCTGGATTTTAACAGCCTAAATCTATTCAAATAGTCATCAATGGGTTCAGTGAACTTTCTCTTAACACTGGCCAATTCCTTCAGACTTATTTTCGATTGTCCCATGTAAAATTGTTCATGGAATAATCTCTCTAAAAGGGTCCAAGTATCAACAGACCCAGGAGGCAACGTGGTAAACCAAGTGAAAGCATTTTTTGTCAAGGAACTTGGGAAATATTTGATTCTAAGATCTTCATTATTGGCTATATCCCCCGCTTCGGTTAAATATCTCGCTATGTGTTCGACTGTTGACTCGTTGGTATCCCCAACGAACTTTGTAAATTTAGGGACTTTGTATCCCCTTGGTAAATCAGTATGCATTATACAATCTAATATAGGAGAAGCGTAATTTGGCCTCCTCATTCCCATATTGAGGCCGTTTTGGGTCATGATCCTCTCTATCATGGTGGTCAGATTATTTTCTGCCAAGATGTTATCGTTTCGAACCCTATGAACGACAGCATCGGCATCTTGGTTTCGACCAACCAAAACAACTCCCCTAGGTTGTTCTCCTCGGAATTCTGGGCTTCTGGTCTTTCGATCCTTGCCCCTGGTTCCATAACTTCCCTTTGTGGGCCCGGAATTATTGGGGCTTCTAACCTTGGTGCTCTGGCCCCTAAGTTAACCTCTTCTCTGGGTGGTCTATGAATTGGGTCGTTGGCAATTTGTTCTATAACAGGCACGTTTGTTCGAAATCCCGCCTGGGTTTGCCTACGCCTTTCTGTGGGAGCAAAGAAATCTGCTATTCGACTCATATTGTCAGCGTTTTCCCTGTTCGTCACAGTCACATTCTGAACTATTGGGGCGAATATTTCCTGCATGGTTTGCGCTAACACCCCTATCATATTGTGGTTGCTTTCATCCATCAATTGCCTAAAAGCCAACTGGTTATCTGTGGTTAGGGTAGGCAACGTGCTATAACCCACTGACCCTTGGTTATTTGACATAAATTGGTTTGCCCCAGACCCAGATCCTAGTTGTGGGGATGAATTCGATATGGAATTGTGTAATCCTGCCATAAAAGATGTTGGCATTCCGTAAGAAGAACTTCTAACTCTATTCCCATCGAAGCCGGGTGGTCTATTTGATGGAGATGCGAAATGGGATTGTGTCCCAGGTGGCGGAACGAATCCCCCAGGGTAGCCATAGTTCCAGTATTTCCTAAGATCGAACTGTTGGTTGATACGCCACTTACTCCGTTGGTGGCCATGTTACTGGTTGAAGATGCAACAGCCTGTGCATTCGAAGGCATTACATTAGATGCTCCGCTCGAAATGGACGCGTTAGTCTGCCTGTTGGCCGCCACCTTGGTCTCCTTGTTGATTGTCTGAATTAGACATTTTGTCCAAACGTTTTTCTTCTGGATAAAGGTTGGTTGCTGTTGGTTATCTTACCACTTCTCAGGTTCATAAAACAGCAAACTTCTTATGTTCCTACGTTTCTGGGATGGCTATGTCTTGACAATCCTTAATTCTGATATCCAACTATTGGTCCCACCGGGGTGTGCCAATTTGTTTCCAGTGATTTCTGGTAAACAACCGCTAGTCTTCCAAACTATCGAATAATCTTTATTAACGCTACTCAATCTCTTTGGTGACTCACAGGATCGACTAGATTGATCCTAGGACTCCTTGGATATCAAGGTTACTCTCACAATCGAACAATTATTCATGGGTGCTATTGTATAAATGTTTGGTTTGTTTCGATCCCTCTCTCTAAGAGTTTAAGAATGCGGTCAAAATGTATGTGAAAACTAAGTTATACGAATGATTGCTAATTGTAATGCTGATTGAAAAGACATATAAAACTGTATGGAAAATAAAGTAACTGGTTTCGATCCATAAAACATTTAACACAAAAGGTTTCTGGAATGTGGAAGTTTAAAATGTGAAGAAAGCGTTTAATGCAAGAAATTTAGAAATGAGTTTAAGTGAAAGTACATGTTTGAAGAATAATACTCGAAAGTAAAGACATTGAAAGCGTAAAAGTTCTCTGAAATATAGAGTGCTTCGAAATATAAAGAATGCAGTAAAATGTAAAACTTTGAAGAAAAGACTTTGAAATGAAAAGACAGTAGATAAAGAAACTTGTAAATGTTATTCGACAGAAAGAAAAAGAAGGAAAGTGCTGGAAATAGTAAAAAGGGCTTTATTAAATTAGAAATACATGGTGCTATCATACATACATCTCTCTTGCATTCGTTTCCCTTGCCATGTGGTAGTTTGAATGTTATTGAGTATTTTGTATAACAGATATGACACACTGAAATCCTAACACTAAGACTTCTATTTATACTAATTCGACCCTAACGGTCTCGCTACAAGATCATGCCACGTTTCGAACATGCAAGACAATGCTCCTTTCATCTTCCCACGTGTCCTCAAATGCTCCAACACATAACTTTCAAACTTTGAAAGTCCCGCTTTCATTTAAAATTCAAAATGCTTTGGTGTTTCTCTGCTTCGAACGCTCTTCTCAGATTTAGCTTCGCTGCTGTTTCGAGACCCCTTTGGATACGCTCCCAAGATCATCGTTCGAAGCTTCAAGCTTTGACACACTCATTCGAAACACTGCTTCTGCAATTCGAAGCGTGGTGTTTTAATTCCATTTCGATCATAACTTCTAGCTCTTTTTGAATTCCAAATAACACTATCAAAATCTTCAGCCAACAAATTGCCCCTTTAAAATATGTATTTCGATCTCTCTGAGAAATACCTATTTTAAACATTTATCCAAGATTTGATAGGATCTTCGAATCATCATAGCATTTAATGCGTTTGACCCTAGTCACATCAATCATAGCACCCTTTGGGTACCCTTAACCGCCCAAAGTCACTTCACAGCATGGTGCAGTTATAAGTAATGATTGTTTTTAAAATCACGCCTATTACCTATATCAACTTCTCGCCACCTCTTCATCACACCAACCTATGATCTCCACGTATCATACTTTCACTCGGTGGATGTTTCATCTTCTTATTATAAAACGTCAATTTAACCTTCCTTTTTCCTTCTTTACACTCTAAACCTTTCAAACTCTGGAATTTTACTCTTCTTCTCTCATAAACACTCTAAGCTCTCAAACAACAAAAATGTCTTCTTCCACATCATCTCAACTCAAGAAAGTCTCCAAGAAGAAGGGAAAAACTACAGGAGCAACTATGGAGAGTAAAATCGTCACCATTCAAGGCCAATCTGCTCTTGCTCCTCAAATGATCTCCAAAGAAAAGGAAATGTTGTACGCATCACAGGTACTCATCCCTACCCATGTTGCTGGTAAGAGGTTAGCCTTAAATGGCCCTCTTACAGTTTTTGAAATACTAAAGGACACCAGGACCATTTTTCCCGTGTGTTACAACTTCAAACCTTTATTCAACAAAATGGATGCCCCTAGGGCAGTAAAATTTCTTAATCCGAAACCACAGAAACCTCAACTGTTCATCCCAAAGACCCATTTATCTTGGATTATGTAAAAAGCAATTTTAAACCATTCCGATCTTGCCCTACTGCTGATGTTGCTTATCAAAACTGGTTTACGAAAGTAGAAGCCAAAAAATACCAGCAATGGGAAGAACTAGGCATTTATAACCTTATTAAGCTATCGAAACCTGGATTCACCTATAGTCATCCTCTGCTATTTGCGTCCCTCTACTTCTGGGATAGTACCTACAACACTTTCCATCTTCCAGGTGGAATGATTACCCCAACCTTCTTCGATATAGCAGCCATTACTGGGCTGTCGCCAGTGGGGGAAACTTATGTTCCTGACAATGAAGAGCACTCAAGCATAATTGACTTCGAAGTCAAGTTAGCCAGCTTCTCCAAATTTATCGGCCATTATCATGTTGAAGGGGATAATGTGTCTGACACAGAGCACATTGCTTTCTTAACCCTGTGGCTGTCTAGGTACGTTTTCTGCAGTAGATCCCTGCAGGTAGCTAGTAGGTTCATTCCTTTAGCTAGGGATTTACATGAAAATCGCAAAGTGTGCCTAAGCGAATTACTCTTAGTTGACCTCTATGAGAGCCTGAGGTCAGCTGTTTCGAGCCTCAAATCCCATAATTCCAAAAACATTCTTTTAGCTGGCCCATTTTGGTTACTTCAATTATGGCTCAATGCCATGTTCGAACCCTCTTTATCAACCGCCAACACCATAGACGAACAAGATGCAGAAATAAGTGATAGGATAGTCGAAGGCACTAGGCTTCGAAGACTAACCCCTAATGATGACAAGGATGACTTCAAGGTTCAATTTTCGAAGTACATCTTGATACTCTCAAAAAGACACAAGTTCGAAGAGAGCATGGCGCCCTTTGCTTCGAGGGCTCATGGACCTTCTTGGTTCACCATGGCTCTCTCAGAAGCCATCAAGAGTAAGGAAATCCAAGATGTGTGGAGAGCTTTCTTGCTTCCTAGACTTATCTCTTCAAGGATAACCCCAGCTAAGAACCAAATTCTTCTTTTTGCCTACCAACCAAACTTCGTTTCGAGGCAGTTTGGCCTATGCCAACTGATTCCTGAACCTTTGTTCCAGACTGAGAGCGCCATCACATCTGGTCGAACTTTCAAGGCAAGGGAAGCCAAGATCCAACAAGAACAATACCAGGGCTTTGCCCAATTTGAACTGATAACCTTCGAACCTACTCATCTCGCGGCCAAAGGATTTCTGGAGTGGTGGATTAAGTTTTATCAAACTTGTATGTTCGATACACTTACTATTCGACAGAAACTAATTGATGCCTTCGATGTGCAGGTACCAGCAAAGAAAGGTATGTTTACTCATGCCAAAGAAATAAAAGCTTTTCAAAATTACTTCGAAACTACTTACGACCCCACACGCTTGGACTCCACTGTGCATCAAGCGGCTGAGACCTTGAAGGAAAAATTTAAACAAAAAGTTTCCAAGCTAAAACTTCCTTCAGGGCTGTCACCTGAGGATAGGTATAGGTTGGCATTCGAAATGCATCCACCTAAATTTCCCAGATTACCTACCTCAGAACTGGCTCTGGCTTGGTTTCCCCCATATCCATGGTGGTTTACTTGCAAAGAGATGTTCAAATATCTTCGAAGGAAACCAAAGCCATCTGAGACTGTGACATGGGCTCGACACTGGCTTCATGATTTCCCAGGACATCTTCGATATGACCTTTCTGCCATGTCAATTAAATCTGATCAAGGCACAGGTGCGAATGCTTGGGAAAAACTCCCAAATATCTTTATTTTCCAAATCTTTAACCTTTGCTTTAAATGTTTTGATTTTCAGCTATCAGGATAAAGACCACTGCCTCGAAATCGAAGGAAGGGAGTGCCTCTCAAGCCTCCATCGAAACTACCGAAAAGACTAATCCACCCGAAACGACTACTGCTGCTGCAACTACACCAACAACTACAACGCCAACAACAACAAGTGCCCCAATTCCAACGGTAATCACTTAGTTTTTTTTATGCTTCGAATTCACTCAATCCTTTTATATCTAACTTCGTTAAAATTCGTTCAGACCAACAAGCTTCCTCCCACTACTCCCAAGAAGCGGAAACCAAGCACCATTGGGGAAGATCTGACTGCTGGAGGAAACTCAAACATTGCTTCGAAGAAGAAGCTGAAGAAAGCTACACCCAAAAGTACTGCTCCTACTAGTGTCTCTGGACTCGACTCCAGGGATGCTGCTCCCTTATCACAATCCAAAAATCCACCTTCGACCTCCAACCCACAGTTGGAACGCATAGCTAGTAACCTCTCTTCTGAGGGGCCACAGGTAAATCGAACTTCTTTTTTTTTTTTTTTTTTAAAAATGTTTAACTTCTTATTACCTTGGTGAGTGTCATCCTTTAACACTTTGCTGCTCCTTGCAGAACATCCTGAATCCCACTTCTACTATTTCGATCTCACCGTCCAGGGCTGCTGTTCCGCTTAACTCCTCTCCTCAAGGAGATTCCAGCAATTTGGTCCAAAACAAAGGTTCTTCCAACGTGGCGGTTTTGGCTGGAACTTCTGAGCAGCCAGATGACCAAGGTACCTCCATTCCTCTGAAAGAGGTGAACGAAACCATACCTCAAACGTCTGCAGAGGATTCACAAAGGGTTCTTCAAAAGTCCCCCCTTGAAACTCTTCAAGAGGATCCCAAGGATGCTCAGACTGAAGAGGAAAAAGCTGATTCTGGGCAAGGATTCGAAGAATCTGCAGACGAAGAATCTGAGGAGGAAAACGCCAATGATGGGGAAAATGACAATGATGGTTCGACTGCCGGGACGGAGTCTAATGCACATAGTGGTGAAAAGGATGGTATCGAAGTGGTAGATTTGGTCGAGGATGAAGAAGATCAAGAGTACGAAGCAAATGAAGGGGATGGTGATACAATCAACGAAAACCCAAAGGTTGAAACAAACGAGGTTCCCCTACGCGTGGAATTCCCCCAATCCTCTCCGTCTCGAATGACTGATGAGGAACTGGCACTTCTGAGGCGAAATGACCCTATTGGGTACATGAAGGCAAAGTTGGCCCAGAGGGACATTCCACTCGCTAGGGCTGGCACAAGTTCAACCAGCTATCCTCTTCCCACAGATGAAAGAGTTGTTCTTCTCAACAAAATTAGGAGAACTATTCTCAATGTGGATATCTTCGAAGTGCTTAAGCAAGATAGCACTGCTTGCTACACTATGAAGGAGCTGCTTACAAAGGTTAATCTTTCCAGCTGCTCCTTGCCAGTTAGTACTCTCTTGTTTGATCTTCAAAATCTGCTGGACAACGTAACTGGCTATCTTCTCCAAGACGAATCTGCTGCCAAGAAGGTTCACGAGAAACGCATTGCTATGGATGCCGCCTATGAACAAGCTTCGAAGCTTTCTCAAGAAGCTGAAGATCAGGCTATGCATCTGAAGCAGGCAAAAACTGAATATGAGGCTCGAGCTGAGTCCATCCTTATTTGGGAAAGGCAGATTCTGGAACTTCAGCAGAAAGTTAAGGAGGCTAAGGAACAACAACTAGCCTTCGAAACTAATCCTGCAGGTAACCAATTCGAAGAGCTTCTCAACCGGGGGCTTGCAGAAATGGAGACTGCAGAACAACTTAAAGGAGAAGTAGCAACCTTGGAAGGTGCCCGGCGGTTTGCTCAGCAGAGACTTGAAACATTTCGAAGTACCTTTACTCGATTGAAAAATAATGTTTATTTCTAGATTTTTTGTCTATCTGACCATAACTTTGGTTCTTTCAATGTAATATTCGAACAACGCCATTTTGGCATTCTTATCTTGCCATCTTGGCTTTTTTATAATACTTTGTTTACGTTGTTACTATTCGAATTTCCCGCAGGCTTGGTTTATATTTCTTTAAATATTTCCCATTAACCTTTAGGACACGTTTATCATCTAAGAGTTCTTCGACTTCGTAGGCATTGTTAGAGAAAACTTTTAGTACTCGAAAAGGTCCTTCCCAATGAGGTGACCATTTACCTAATGCTTTGTTCTTCTTATCCATAGGCAATATGACTCTCCAAACCAAGTCATTAATAACGAATACTTTTTTCTTCACCCTCTTATTGTATGTTCTGGCCACTCTTTCTTTTTGCCTCATCAAAATTTCCAACGCATGTAATCTAATTTCGTCCAATTCAACTAATTCATTCATCATCATTTCCCAATACAACGCGGCTGGAATTTCGTTTTGTTTCTGTATTCGAACTGATTGCAGATGAATTTCTACTGGTAACACTGCATCATGGCCGAATGTAAGTTGAAAAGGAGTGGTGTTAGTGGCTTCTTTTGGAGATGTTCTACAAGCCCATAACACTTGGTCCAGAGTTTTGTGCCAATTTCTTGGCTTCTTGCCAATATGCTTCTTGATTAATCCTATTATTACTTTGTTTGCCGCTTCGACTTGTCCGTTTGCTTGAGCATAATATGGTGTTGATGTTAGCAATCTAAACCCCATTTCTTGGGCAAATCCTTGCATCTTTCTACCAGTAAATACAGAACCTTGGTCTGTAGTTATACTTTCTGGTAATCCAAACCTATAGATAATGTGCTTTTGTATAAATTCGATAATTGCCTCTTGATCAGCAACTACCAAAGGTATAGCTTCGATCCATTTGGTAAAATAATCTACTCCTACCAAGATATATTTCTGACCTTTGGACGAAGCAGGATTTATTTCGCCTATCAGATCTAATGCCCATCCTCTGAATGGCCATGGTTTGATGATCGAATGCAGCTCACTTGCAGGGGCATGTTGAATTCCTGCGTGTTTCTGACATTCCTCACATCCTTTCGCAAAGTCTATGCAATCTTTGAGCATGCTAGGCCAATACAAACCATATCGAAATAGCAACCATTTCATTTTATGGCCTGCTTGGTGTGCCCCACATGCCCCATTATGGACTTCGGACAATGCTAAATATGCCTCACTCTCTCCTAGGCATTTCAATAAAACACCTTCTTGGGTCTTTTTGAACAATTCGTTCCCCATGAGGAGATATGACAATGCTCTATATTTTGTTTTTCTATCTACTTTTAGAGTTGGGTCTGCTAAATAACTCTTTAATGGACTTCGCCAATCTGTATCTGACAAAGTATTTATGGCTAGAATTTCGAATCCCTGTTTCTCGGCATATCCCAATCTCATACTTTCCAGATCCGATGGTGTGAATCTAGTAGCCATAACTCTTCCCCTTATTTCGACCAAATCCTTAAGATTCTTGGTGGATACTCTATAACCTGAAGCCAACTGCGCTAAGTCATTTGCTTCTTGGTTTTCTAATCTTGGTATGTGTTGAATATCCATGTATTCAAACTTTCTCAATAGCCTATTGACTATGACGAAGTATACCATTAGATTTTCCTTTATGCACTTATATTCTTTTGTAATTTGTTTGACCACCAACTCAGAATCTCCTTTAATTTCGACTCTGGTTGCCCCCAATTCCAACAAAGCTTCAAGTCCAACAATGAGCGCTTCATACTCAGCTTCGTTGTTCGAACAACGAGGACCATCCAATTTATACTTGAATTTTGTTGGAATTCCTTCAGGAGAAATTAGAAGGACTCCAACACCACTTCCATTCTTGTGGGTTGAACCATCAAAGTACAATTTCCATGGTTGCATTTCGACGTAACTCATGCTTGTCTGCTCAACCAACGAATGATCCACAATGAAATCAGAAATCACTTGACCTTTCATAGCTTTTAAGGGCATGAACGTCAATGAATATTCTGTTAAAGCCAGAGCCCACTTTCCAACTCTACTATGCATTATTGGCTTTGAAAGCATATGTTTGATGACATCGAAGTGAGACGAAACATAAACATCAACAGGTTTTATATAATACTTGAGTTTCATACAAGAGAAATACAAACAGAGACATAGCTTTTCTAAGTTGCTATATCTGGTCTCTGCATCATTCAGCACTCTACTTAGATAGTATATGGCTCTTTCGACGCCATTGTTATCTTCTTGTGCTAACATACTACCTATGCTAACTTCAGAGGCAGATATGTACAATCTCATGGGCTTCCCCCATGATGGTGGAGACAACATAGGAGGCTGAGAAAGATATTCTTTTATTTTGTCAAACGCCTCCTGGTGAGCTTCGTTCCATTCGAAGGCTTGACCTTGCTTCAGACGAAGTAGCGGAGAGAAAGCTTGAGTCCTTCCACTCAGGTTCGAAATGAATCTTCTGAGGAAGTTAACTTTCCCTAGTAGAGATTGCAACTCCCTTTTTGACGCAGGTGCTTTCGTCTCCATTATGGCTTTGGTTTTGTTCTGGTTGATTTCAATTCCTTTCTTGTGGACCACAAAACCAAGAAAATCTCCAGCCTGCACAAAAAATGCACATTTAAGGGGATTCATTTTTAAGCCATGTTTTCTCATTCGCTCGAATGATTGGCTTAAATGATGCAAATGTGCTTCTGCAGATATAGATTTGATGACTATATCATCAATATACACCTGCATGAAGGTTTCGATAAAGTCATGAAAGATTGAATTCATCGCCCTTTGATAAGTTGCCCCAGCATTTTTTAAACCAAAAGGCATCACCACCCATTCGTAGGTGCCTAAGGCTCCTGGGCAACGAAATGCTGTCTTTGCAACATCTTCTTCAGCAATGAAAATCTGGTTATATCCAGAGTATCCATCTAACATGCTCAAGTATTCGAATCCTGCAGCAGAATCTACTAGCATTTCTGCCACGGGCATGGAATATTCATCCTTAGGGGTTGCAGTATTTAAATCCCTAAAATCTATGCAAATCCTTAAAGAACCATTTTTCTTGATAACAGGTACTATGTTTGCTAACCATTCGACGTACCTTGTTGTTCTGATGAATTTGCAACGCAGCAACCTTTCGATCTCAGCTTTAATTTTTGTGAGAACCGCTGGCGCGAATCTTCTGGGAGTTTGTTTGATGGGCCTCTTGCCATCTTTGATTGGCAGCCTATGTTCGACCAACTCCCTCTTTAAACCAGGCATCTCATCATAATCCCATGCGAAACAATCTTTGTTCTCCTTAAGGATTTCGATCACTTTTTCCTTGAGGCCTGGGCTAAGTTTGGCACTTACGTAAGTTACTCTTTTTGTTTTGTCATCCCCTAAGTTGACTTCTTCGAGCGGGTCCTGTGCCAACATTTTGACACCTGAGTTTATGGGATCCCTTTCGAAGCCTAAGGGTTCTTTGTCATAGATGGCATCCAACCTTTGATCCATCTCTAACTCTTCGCTGGGTGAGCATTTCGATCCCCCCCCACTAACTTCATTCGTTTTTTCAAATGATTCATTTATTTCAGCCTCTAAGGCCGCTTTTGATTCATTCTCAGCCATATAGGCCGAAATCCTTTCGAAAAAGGTAGACTCAGTCATGGTTAAGGTTGTCGAAGTCCCAGCCTGCTGGCCGTTTTGGTATAGCACCTTCAACTTCCTCTTCTTCACTAATTATTGTTCTATCCCAGTAGAGTCCATCATGACGAAGTGTCATGTAGTAGTGGGCATTCCTAGTTTCATTTATCTCATCATTTGGAACACATGGAGCAATCTTTGCCAGATTTTTATCATAATCCCTTTTGTCAACTAGATTGACAGTTGACATAAAGTAGCTCTGGTCTGCTTCGATATTTTCCACGATTCCGTCATCTCTCCACAGGACTAGTCGTTGATGCATTGACGAAGGAACTGCTCCCACGCCATGAATCCACTCTCTTCCTAGCAGTAGGTTATAGTTGGCCTTGGCTTCGACAACCATAAACATGGTGGGCCTGCAACTTGAGCCTATTGTTAATTCCAACTGGACCACCCCCAGTGTTTTACCCACTTTTCCTTCATAATTGGATAGAACCATATTATGGGGCTTGATATCCCCTTCGCGGATTTCCAACCTTTTTAGCATGAAATGGGGAATCAGATTGACTGCAGCACCCCCATCCACTAGAACTTTGTTCACACCATGGACACCCACTTTCGCCCGAATGAAAAGTGGTTTGAGATGATTCTTCATTGTAGGCTCTGGACGTTCGAAGAACGCATTTTGTTCTTCAACAGCCCCATTGTCCATCACGTAGTAGCATACGGGCCTATGTTTCATTAAATCTGTGGTGTCTTCTTCCTCATATTCATTGATCTCGGTTTCTTGCCCGAATTTGCAGGGAAGCACAGACACTACGTTACAGTTCATGTTAAATGAAGACTCCCCCTCCGATTCGAAGTTATCTGTTATCATATCTTCGTCCTCTTCCGGGCCTGGAGTGTATTCCTTTGGTCCGTCTTGTTGATCTTCAGAGAAAAGCCTTCTGTTGACTGGAGGTTTCTCTTCCGTCTGACTTTTTAGTTTATTGGTGCTCGATTCACCTTGTATCTTTGTTGAAGTATCCCCTTTGTTTGCCACAGCTTCTCTTTCAGCCTTTCGAATCCTTTGCTGTCTGCGCCACTGGGATCTTGACATGGGGTTCCTTCCTTTGTAATTTTCTAATCTGACTTCCTCCCTTTTCTGTGTGTTGAATTGCCTCCTGTATGTCACAGCATGGCGTGCATTTCGTTCAGCATTCCTCCATTTGTCTTTGCCTTTGTCATTTCTGACTTGCAGCCATCTATCGGTTGGCACTTCAGCAGGGAGTTTGAAAGTCACTCTTCGAGCAACTTTGGGGTGAGGGCTATCAGGTCTTCGCTGTTTGTATATGCTGTCGAAACGCGGACCCATCTGGGCAGTTTCTTGATGGCTCCAGCAAGGGGCGAAGGGGATCGTTTCGAAGGCCCTAGCCATGCTTTGGTCATATACAGCAGAACATCTTGGGCACACCAAGCACTTAGTTGCCCCCTTGTAGCAGCGAAAAATAAACTCCAATAAACTCTCTCCAGCCTTGGGGTAGCATCTAAAGAGTTGGTTATCCTGGCGCCAATTGTTGCCAGTTCGAGCCCTCTGTACCCTTTCGAAATTTGCAGCAATTCTTTGGTTGCAGAGGATGCTGCACCTAGGGCACAGTATCATGCCTGGATCTCCTTTGTGGCATGACATGAGATAGTCTTTGAGAGTATCATCTCCAGTGTGATTGTCCCCCATTCTGTGCTTTTCTTTTTCTAAGTATTTTTCCACTTCCTTCATCTCAGAGCGGGGTCTTTCCATGTCCACCATATTTATTTCCAAATCCCCCTCTTTTGTTTCGTCATCGCCCCATCCTGTGGGCTTTATATCTTCGATCTGGACCTTCGAACTTTCTGGGGCAGAATATTTGACCAGATAATCATATTTTCCACTGGGTTCCCCTAGAGTGTCCCATATTTCCGTCTGAGAGGGGACTGGCTGCGTAATTTGGACTTTCTCTAATTCCAAACTCAAGCCCTCGGTGACTTGTGTAAATCCTTCGTTGTGATCCCCTTGGCCTTCAGTAGCCTGGGTTTCTTCTGCAACAGCCACAGGTCCAGCAATCGAAGTGTCTGGTGTATTCTGGATGCCTTCAGTGACTTCCTTGCTTACTTCGACCATCACCCAGTTTTCGACTTCAATGTCCTTCTCTCCAGTTAGGGTGTCGCTTCGATCAATTTCCACCATGTTGACTTCTCCAATGCATGCAGGCTCGGAGTAGTTGGTGTCTGCGACGTCCAAAGGATCTTCGTCCACTTTCATCTTCATCTTATCAGCAAACTTTAATCTGCCATCTTTGATTGCGTTTTGAATCAAATCCCTGAAAAGAAAACATTGTGAGGTTTTGTGGCCTAGGAAACTATGATATTTGCAAAATCCCCTTTTCTTCCTTTGGTCCAAAGGGGGTATTTTGACATTTGATGGCACAATTAGTTGGCCATCTTTGACAAGCAAGTCAAAGATTTCGTCACATTTAGTGACATCGAAGGTGTAAACCTTCTTCGGAAACTTATCACTTTTCTCATTTTCAACAATATCTTTCCCTTTCGTAGGAACTAACATTTTGCAAGAGTAAGGCGGGGCCTGTTTTAATTCAGCGAGGTCGATTTCGACCTCTTCGAATTCGAATTCAGGATATTCTTCTGCTTCCTCAGTTCCAACATAGGAAATCCTTTCTTTCTTACTATTCTTAAAGACTCGGGCTTTTTCGGCTTTTAGTCTTTCGACCTGTCGAACCCTATCGGCTAACTAAGCCATATCCCTCAAATGCTGAGTATCTAATTTCTTTCGAATAGAGTAATCCAATCCCCCAGCGGCCATTTCGACTAACTCATGCTCAGGCACTACTGTGTAACATCTGGATTTTAACAGCCTAAATCTATTCAAATAGTCATCAATGGGTTCAGTGAACTTTCTCTTAACACTGGCCAATTCCTTCAGACTTATTTTCGATTGTCCCATGTAAAATTGTTCATGGAATAATCTCTCTAAAAGGGTCCAAGTATCAACAGACCCAGGAGGCAACGTGGTAAACCAAGTGAAAGCATTTTTTGTCAAGGAACTTGGGAAATATTTGATTCTAAGATCTTCATTATTGGCTATATCCCCCGCTTCGGTTAAATATCTCGCTATGTGTTCGACTGTTGACTCGTTGGTATCCCCAACGAACTTTGTAAATTTAGGGACTTTGTATCCCCTTGGTAAATCAGTATGCATTATACAATCTAATATAGGAGAAGCGTAATTTGGCCTCCTCATTCCCATATTGAGGCCGTTTTGGGTCATGATCCTCTCTATCATGGTGGTCAGATTATTTTCTGCCAAGATGTTATCGTTTCGAACCCTATGAACGACAGCATCGGCATCTTGGTTTCGACCAACCAAAACAACTCCCCTAGGTTGTTCTCCTCGGAATTCTGGGGCTTCTGGTCTTTCGATCCTTGCCCCTGGTTCCATAACTTCCCTTTGTGGGCCCGGAATTATTGGGGCTTCTAACCTTGGTGCTCTGGCCCCTAAGTTAACCTCTTCTCTGGGTGGTCTATGAATTGGGTCGTTGGCAATTTGTTCTATAACAGGCACGTTTGTTCGAAATCCCGCCTGGGTTTGCCTACGCCTTTCTGTGGGAGCAAAGAAATCTGCTATTCGACTCATATTGTCAGCGTTTTCCCTGTTCGTCACAGTCACATTCTGAACTATTGGGGCGAATATTTCCTGCATGGTTTGCGCTAACACCCCTATCATATTGTGGTTGCTTTCATCCATCAATTGCCTAAAAGCCAACTGGTTATCTGTGGTTAGGGTAGGCAACGTGCTATAACCCACTGACCCTTGGTTATTTGACATAAATTGGTTTGCCCCAGACCCAGATCCTAGTTGTGGGGATGAATTCGATATGGAATTGTGTAATCCTGCCATAAAAGATGTTGGCATTCCGTAAGAAGAACTTCTAACTCTATTCCCATCGAAGCCGGGTGGTCTATTTGATGGAGATGCGAAATGGGATTGTGTCCCAGGTGGCGGAACGAATCCCCCAGGGTAGCCCATAGTTCCAGTATTTCCTAAGATCGAACTGTTGGTTGATACGCCACTTACTCCGTTGGTGGCCATGTTACTGGTTGAAGATGCAACAGCCTGTGCATTCGAAGGCATTACATTAGATGCTCCGCTCGAAATGGACGCGTTAGTGCCTGTTGCCTGTGGGCCACCTTGGTCTCCTTGTTGATTGTCTGAATTAGACATTTTGTCCAAACGTTTTCTTCTGGATAAAGGTTGGTTGCTGTTGGTTATCTTACCACTTCTCAGGTTCATAAAACAGCAAACTTCTTATGTTCCTACGTTTCTGGGATGGCTATGTCTTGACAATCCTTAATTCTGATATCCAACTATTGGTCCCACCGGGTGTGCCAATTTGTTTCCAGTGATTTCTGGTAAACAACCGCTAGTCTTCCAAACTATCGAATAATCTTTATTAACGCTACTCAATCTCTTTGGTGACTCACAGGATCGACTAGATTGATCCTAGGACTCCTTGGATATCAAGGTTACTCTCACAATCGAACAATTATTCATGGGTGCTATTGTATAAATGTTTGGTTTGTTTCGATCCCTCTCTCTAAGAGTTTAAGAATGCGGTCAAAATGTATGTGAAAACTAAGTTATACGAATGATTGCTAATTGTAATGCTGATTGAAAAGACATATAAAACTGTATGGAAAATAAAGTAACTGGTTTCGATCCATAAAACATTTAACACAAAAGGTTTCTGGAATGTGGAAGTTTAAAATGTGAAGAAAGCGTTTAATGCAAGAAATTTAGAAATGAGTTTAAGTGAAAGTACATGTTTGAAGAATAATACTCGAAAGTAAAGACATTGAAAGCGTAAAAGTTCTCTGAAATATAGAGTGCTTCGAAATATAAAGAATGCAGTAAAATGTAAAACTTTGAAGAAAAGACTTTGAAATGAAAAGACAGTAGATAAAGAAACTTGTAAATGTTATTCGACAGAAAGAAAAAGAAGGAAAGTGCTGGAAATAGTAAAAAGGGCTTTTATTAAATTAGAAATACATGGTGCTATCATACATACATCTCTCTTGCATTCGTTTCCCTTGCCATGTGGTAGTTTGAATGTTATTGAGTATTTTGTATAACAGATATGACACACTGAAATCCTAACACTAAGACTTCTATTTATACTAATTCGACCCTAACGGTCTCGCTACAAGATCATGCCACGTTTCGAACATGCAAGACAATGCTCCTTTCATCTTCCCACGTGTCCTCAAATGCTCCAACACATAACTTTCAAACTTTGAAAGTCCCGCTTTCATTTAAAATTCAAAATGCTTTGGTGTTTCTCTGCTTCGAACGCTCTTCTCAGATTTAGCTTCGCTGCTGTTTCGAGACCCCTTTGGATACGCTCCCAAGATCACCGTTCGAAGCTTCAAGCTTTGACACACTCATTCGAAACACTGCTTCTGCAATTTCGAAGCGTGGTGTTTTAATTCCATTTCGATCATAACTTCTAGCTCTTTTTGAATTCCAAATAACACTATCAAAATCTTCAGCCAACACCTCTGCATGAGCATAAGTAATCAGAGGTCTTTCTTATATAATTGTATTATACACGCCACCTTTCTTATATAATTTTAAAATTAATCGATTGCGATAATTTAAAAACGATTTTACATCTCAAATAATTCAAAAAAATAAAATTTATTTAAATTATACTTTTAAAAACCAAATTTTTAAAGTTTACTTTAAACCTCAATATTGATTAAGGAGTTAATATAAATTTATGTAGCCTTTTTATGCGATAGACGTCTTAAATTTATCAACTCAAATTTTAATTAATTTTATTGTTATTTATTATTGAAGCATTAAATAGTATTTGTTTAATTTTGGAATGTTGTAAAGTGATCATTTTTGAATTATTTTTTCTTCCTTATTTATTTCAATTTCATTTTAATTCGACTCATTAATTATTTGAGTTAATAGTACTATTTGACAATAAAAATTGAAAGTTTTTGGGCTCCGGCCCTCTTTTTCATTAAAAAATTAAAAAAATTTAAAAATTTAAAAATGTCTTATGTAATAATTTCTTATAATTTAGCTAACTATGTCTATTGAATTATTCTTTGTTTTTGTTTGATTAATTTATTAAATCATAATTTAGGTGTATGATTGTATTATAATCAAATAATAAAAATTATTGCATGTTTCTTTTTTACTTTCAATTTCATTTTAATTTGAGTTATCAACTATTGAAATTAATAATACTATTTGACCGTTAAAAATTAAAGTTTCTAAATACTGTAATTGACTTATATAATAATTTTTTATAGTTTATCTAACTATGTCCATTAGAAACACGCAAATTTTTCAGCAGTGAAGCAGAAATTACAATATGCATATTTAAATAATATTAGCTAATCACTTCATTCTCTCTTTACAATGGTCACTATTACTTTATTAGTATAAATATTTTTAATTTATTATATATTGAATATTGTTTTTGTAATGGCTCACCATCTTCCATTAAACCTTCACAATCACCGACAATTTGTCACAGACCATAAAATATTGAATCCATATTCTCCACATGAAGCTCTAGGAAGGAGTAGGAAAAGATCTCCACACCTCCTTCATCACCATCACCACATCTTTTATTTGATCACTTTAAACTAGCACAAATATGACCATTAACATTTTGTAAGATAAATGATAGTATCTCACGGTTGCTACAAAAATGGGTACTTGCGAAGTCGGGAAAAAATGCTAGGACAGAAAAGGTAATTTATGTTTTATGTGATTATATTTATTTTTTATTTTATTAACTATACTTTGTTTTTATTACCGGCTTGAAATAATATATATGACATTTGATGAATACCATAGAGTACTACGGGTGGGAAGGATATTAATACTTTCTTCTCACATAATACACTCTCTTATAAGGACATACATTAATTAACAGGGACATCTTAACCCTTAGGCTAGTAAAGCACTCACTTTAGGTTTCAAAATTTCAATTTCTTTAACACACATCAACACATACACACACGTGCACGCGCGCACACACGCAAACTCATATATATATATATATATATATATATATATATATATATATATATATATATATATATATATATATATATATATATATATATATATATATATATATATATATATATATATATATATATATATATAAAGTTACATTAAAAAATGAAAAAAACCTACTTTTCTTAGTGAGAGCTGCAACCCTAAAAACTAGAAGTCTGAATCATACAATTTTCTTTCATCTATTAAATAAAAATTATTATTAATGAAAAGAAATAATTAATTTTGTTAATTAGACTACTTAGAAGTGTAAAACATACATGTTTCTTCCATCCTTTATTAACATTGTATACTTGTAAAAAAAAAATACAAGTGTGCACGGTACCCTCTGCATGAGCATAAGTAATCAGAGGTCTTTCTTATATAATTGTATTATACACGCCACCTTTCTTATATAATTTTACAATTAATCGATTGCGATAATTTAAAACGATTTTACATCTCAAATAATTCAAAAAAATAAAATTTATTTAAATTATACTTTTAAAAACCAAATTTTTAAAGTTTACTTTAAACCTCAATATTGATTAAGGAGTTAATATAAATTTATGTAGCCTTTTTATGGGATAGACGTCTTAAATTTATCAACTCAAATTTTAATTAATTTTATTGTTATTTATTATTGAAGCATTAAATAATATTTGTTTAATTTTGGAATGTTGTAAAGTGATCATTTTTGAATTATTTTTTCTTCCTTATTTATTTCAATATCATTTTAATTCGACTCATTAATTATTTGAGTTAATAGTACTATTTTACAATAAAAATTGAAAGTTTTTGGGCTTCGGCCCTCTTTTTCATTAAAAAATTAAAAAAATTAAAAAATTTATAAATGTCTTAGGTAATAATTTCTTATAATTTAGCTAACTATGTCTATTGAAATATTCTTTGTTTTTGTTTTATTAATTTATTAAATCATAATTTAGGTGTATGATTGTATTATAATCAAATAATAAAAATTATTGCATGTTTCTTTTTTACTTTCAATTTCATTTTAATTTGAGTTATCAACTATTGAAATTAATAATACTATTTGACCGTTAAAAATTAAAGTTTCTAAATACTGTAATTGACTTATATAATAATTTTTTATAGTTTATCTAACTATGTCCATTAGAAACACGCAAATTTTTCAGCAGTGAAGCAGAAATTACAATATGCCTATTTAAATAATATTAGCTAATCACTTCATTCTCTCTTTACAATGGTCACTATTACTTTATTAGTATAAATCTTTTTAATTTATTATATATTGAATATTGTTTTTGTAATGGCTCACCATCTTCCATTAAACCTTCACAATCACCGACAATTTGTCACAGACCATAAAATATTGAATCCATATTCTCCACATGAAGCTCTAGGAAGGAGTAGGAAAAGATCTCCACACCTCCTTCATCACCATCACCACATCTTTTATTTGATCACTTTAAACTAGCACAAATATGACCATTAACATTTTGTAAGATAAATGATAGTATCTCACGGTTGCTACAAAAATGGGTACTTGCGAAGTCGGGAAAAAATGCTAGGATAGAAAAGGTAATTTATGTTTTATGTGATTATATTTATTTTTTATTTTATTAACTATACTTTGTTTTTATTACCGGCTTGAAATAATATATATGACATTTGATGAATACCATAGAGTACTACGGGTGGGAAGGATATTAATACTTTCTTCTCACATAATACACTCTCTTATAAGGACATACATTAATTAACAGGGACTTCTTAACCCTTAGGCTAGTAAAGCACTCACTTTAGGTTTCAAAATTTCAATTTCTTTAACACACATCAACACATACACACACGTGCACGCGCGCACACACGCAAACTCATATATATATATATATATATATATATATATATATATATATATATATATATATATATATATATATATAAAGTTACATTAAAAAATGAAAAAAACCTACTTTTCTTAGTGAGAGCTGCAACCCTAAAAACTAGAAGTCTGAATCATACAATTTTCTTTCATCTATTAAATAAAAATTATTATTAATGAAAAGAAATAATTAATTTTGTTAATTAGACTACTTAGAAGTGTAAAACATACATGTTTCTTCCATCCTTTATTAACATTGTATACTTGTAAAAAAAAATACAAGTGTGCACGGTACCCTCTGCATGAGCATAAGTAATCAGAGGTCTTTCTTATATAATTGTATTATACACGCCACCTTTCTTATATAATTTTACAATTAATCGATTGCGATAATTTAAAACGATTTTACATCTCAAATAATTCAAAAAAATAAAATTTATTTAAATTATACTTTTAAAAACCAAATTTTTAAAGTTTACTTTAAACCTCAATATTGATTAAGGAGTTAATATAAATTTATGTAGCCTTTTTATGGGATAGACGTCTTAAATTTATCAACTCAAATTTTAATTAATTTTATTGTTATTTATTATTGAAGCATTAAATAATATTTGTTTAATTTTGGAATGTTGTAAAGTGATCATTTTTGAATTATTTTTTCTTCCTTATTTATTTCAATATCATTTTAATTCGACTCATTAATTATTTGAGTTAATAGTACTATTTTACAATAAAAATTGAAAGTTTTTGGGCTTCGGCCCTCTTTTTCATTAAAAAATTAAAAAAATTTAAAAATTTATAAATGTCTTAGGTAATAATTTCTTATAATTTAGCTAACTATGTCTATTGAAATATTCTTTGTTTTTGTTTTATTAATTTATTAAATCATAATTTAGGTGTATGATTGTATTATAATCAAATAATAAAAATTATTGCATGTTTCTTTTTTACTTTCAATTTCATTTTAATTTGAGTTATCAACTATTGAAATTAATAATACTATTTGACCGTTAAAAATTAAAGTTTCTAAATACTGTAATTGACTTATATAATAATTTTTTATAGTTTATCTAACTATGTCCATTAGAAACACGCAAATTTTTCAGCAGTGAAGCAGAAATTACAATATGCATATTTAAATAATATTAGCTAATCACTTCATTCTCTCTTTACAATGGTCACTATTACTTTATTAGTATAAATCTTTTTAATTTATTATATATTGAATATTGTTTTTGTAATGGCTCACCATCTTCCATTAAACCTTCACAATCACCGACAATTTGTCACATACCATAAAATATTGAATCCATATTCTCCACATGAAGCTCTAGGAAGGAGTAGGAAAAGATCTCCACACCTCCTTCATCACCATCACCACATCTTTTATTTGATCACTTTAAACTAGCACAAATATGACCATTAACATTTTGTAAGATAAATGATAGTATCTCACGGTTGCTACAAAAATGGGTACTTGCGAAGTCGGGAAAAAATGCTAGGATAGAAAAGGTAATTTATGTTTTATGTGATTATATTTATTTTTTATTTTATTAACTATACTTTGTTTTTATTACCGGCTTGAAATAATATATATGACATTTGATGAATACCATAGAGTACTACGGGTGGGAAGGATATTAATACTTTCTTCTCACATAATACACTCTCTTATAAGGACATACATTAATTAACAGGGACATCTTAACCCTTAGGCTAGTAAAGCACTCACTTTAGGTTTCAAAATTTCAATTTCTTTAACACACATCAACACATACACACACGTGCACGCGCGCACACACGCAAACTCATATATATATATATATATATATATAAAGTTACATTAAAAAATGAAAAAAACCTACTTTTCTTAGTGAGAGCTGCAACCCTAAAAACTAGAAGTCTGAATCATACAATTTTCTTTCATCTATTAAATAAAAATTATTATTAATGAAAAGAAATAATTAATTTTGTTAATTAGACTACTTAGAAGTGTAAAACATACATGTTTCTTCCATCCTTTAGTAACATTGTATACTTGTAAAAAAAAATACAAGTGTGCACGGTACCCTCTGCATGAGCATAAGTAATCAGAGGTCTTTCTTATATAATTGTATTATACACGCCACCTTTCTTATATAATTTTACAATTAATCGATTGCGATAATTTAAAAACGATTTTACATCTCAAATAATTCAAAAAAATAAAATTTATTTAAATTATACTTTTAAAAACTAAATTTTTAAAGTTTACTTTAAACCTCAATATTGATTAAGGAGTTAATATAAATTTATGTAGCCTTTTTATGCGATAGACGTCTTAAATTTATCAACTCAAATTTTAATTAATTTTATTGTTATTTATTATTGAAGCATTAAATAGTATTTGTTTAATTTTGGAATGTTGTAAAGTGATCATTTTTGAATTATTTTTTCTTCCTTATTTATTTCAATTTCATGTTAATTCGACTCATTAATTATTTGAGTTAATAGTACTATTTGACAATAAAAATTGAAAGTTTTTGGGCTCCGGCCCTCTTTTTCATTAAAAAATTTAAAAAATTTAAAAATTTAAAAATGTCTTATGTAATAATTTCTTATAATTTAGCTAACTATGTCTATTGAAATATTCTTTGTTTTTGTTTGATTAATTTATTAAATCATAATTTAGGTGTATGATTGTATTATAATCAAATAATAAAAATTATTGCATGTTTCTTTTTTACTTTCAATTTCATTTTAATTTGAGTTATCAACTATTGAAATTAATAATACTATTTGACCGTTAAAAATTAAAGTTTCTAAATACTGTAATTGACTTATATAATAATTTTTTATAGTTTATCTAACTATGTCCATTAGAAACACGCAAATTTTTCAGCAGTGAAGCAGAAATTACAATATGCCTATTTAAATAATATTAGCTAATCACTTCATTCTCTCTTTACAATGGTCACTATTACTTTATTAGTATAAATCTTTTTAATTTATTATATATTGAATATTGTTTTTGTAATGGCTCACCATCTTCCATTAAACCTTCACAATCACCGACAATTCGTCACAGACCATAAAATATTGAATCCATATTCTCCACATGAAGCTCTAGGAAGGAGTAGGAAAAGATCTCCACACCTCCTTCATCACCATCACCACATCTTTTATTTGATCACTTTAAACTAGCACAAATATGACCATTAACATTTTGTAAGATAAATGATAGTATCTCACGGTTGCTACAAAAATGGGTACTTGCGAAGTCGGGAAAAAATGCTAGGATAGAAAAGGTAATTTATGTTTTATGTGATTATATTTATTTTTTATTTTATTAACTATACTTTGTTTTTATTACCGGCTTGAAATAATATATATGACATTTGATGAATACCATAGAGTACTACGGGTGGGAAGGATATTAATACTTTCTTCTCACATAATACACTCTCTTATAAGGACATACATTAATTAACAGGGACATCTTAACCCTTAGGCTAGTAAAGCACTCACTTTAGGTTTCAAAATTTCAATTTCTTTAACACACATCAACACATACACACACGTGCACGCGCGCACACACGCAAACTCATATATATATATATATATATATATATATATATATATATATATATATATATATATATAAAGTTACATTAAAAAATGAAAAAAACCTACTTTTCTTAGTGGGAGCTGCAACCCTAAAAACTAGAAGTCTGAATCATACAATTTTCTTTCATCTATTAAATAAAAATTATTATTAATGAAAAGAAATAATTAATTTTGTTAATTAGACTACTTAGAAGTGTAAAACATACATGTTTCTTCCATCCTTTATTAACATTGTATACTTGTAAAAAAAAAATACAAGTGTGCACGGTACCCTCTGCATGAGCATAAGTAATCAGAGGTCTTTCTTATATAATTGTATTATACACGCCACCTTTCTTATATAATTTTACAATTAATCGATTGCGATAATTTAAAACGATTTTACATCTCAAATAATTCAAAAAAATAAAATTTATTTATAAATTATACTTTTAAAAACCAAATTTTTAAAGTTTACTTTAAACCTCAATATTGATTAAGGAGTTAATATAAATTTATGTAGCCTTTTTATGGGATAGACGTCTTAAATTTATCAACTCAAATTTTAATTAATTTTATTGTTATTTATTATTGAAGCATTAAATAATATTTGTTTAATTTTGGAATGTTGTAAAGTGATCATTTTTGAATTATTTTTTCTTCCTTATTTATTTCAATATCATTTTAATTCGACTCATTAATTATTTGAGTTAATAGTACTATTTTACAATAAAAATTGAAAGTTTTTGGGCTTCGGCCTCTTTTTCATTAAAAAATTAAAAAAATTAAAAAATTTATAAATGTCTTAGGTAATAATTTCTTATAATTTAGCTAACTATGTCTATTGAAATATTCTTTGTTTTGTTTTATTAATTTATTAAATCATAATTTAGGTGTATGATTGTATTATAATCAAATAATAAAAATTATTGCATGTTTCTTTTTTACTTTCAATTTCATTTTAATTTGAGTTATCAACTATTGAAAATTAATAATACTATTTGACCGTTAAAAATTAAAGTTTCTAAATACTGTAATTGACTTATATAATAATTTTTTATAGTTTATCTAACTATGTCCATTAGAAACACGCAAATTTTTCAGCAGTGAAGCAGAAATTACAATATGCATATTTAAATAATATTAGCTAATCACTTCATTCTCTCTTTACAATGGTCACTATTACTTTATTAGTATAAATCTTTTTAATTTATTATATATTGAATATTGTTTTTGTAATGGCTCACCATCTTCCATTAAACCTTCACAATCACCGACAATTTGTTCACAGACCATAAAATATTGAATCCATATTCTCCACATGAAGCTCTAGGAAGGAGTAGGAAAAGATCTCCACACCTCCTTCATCACCATCACCACATCTTTTATTTGATCACTTTAAACTAGCACAAATATGACCATTAACATTTTGTAAGATAAATGATAGTATCTCACGGTTGCTACAAAAATGGGTACTTGCGAAGTCGGGAAAAAATGCTAGGATAGAAAAGGTAATTTATGTTTTATGTGATTATATTTATTTTTTTATTTTATTAACTATACTTTGTTTTTTATTACCGGCTTGAAATAATATATATGACATTTGATGAATACCATAGAGTACTACGGGTGGGAAGGATATTAATACTTTCTTCTCACATAATACACTCTCTTATAAGGACATACATTAATTAACAGGGACATCTTAACCCTTAGGCTAGTAAAGCACTCACTTTAGGTTTCAAAATTTCAATTTCTTTAACACACATCAACACATACACACACGTGCACGCGCGCACACACGCAAACTCATATATATATATATATATATATATATATAATATATATATATATATATATATATATATATATATATAAAGTTACATTAAAAAATGAAAAAAACCTACTTTTCTTAGTGAGAGCTGCAACCCTAAAAACTAGAAGTCTGAATCATACAATTTTCTTTCATCTATTAAATAAAAATTATTATTAATGAAAAGGAATAATTAATTTTGTTAATTAGACTACTTAGAAGTGTAAAACATACATGTTTCTTCCATCCTTTATTAACATTGTATACTTGTAAAAAAAAAATACAAGTGTGCCACGGTACCCTCTGCATGAGCATAAGTAATCAGAGGTCTTTCTTATATAATTGTATTTATACACGCCACCTTTCTTATATAATATTACAATTAATCGATTGCGATAATTTAAAAACGATTTTACATCTCAAATAATTCAAAAAAATAAAATTTATTTAAATTATACTTTTAAAAACCCAAATTTTTAAAGTTTACTTTAAACCTCAATATTGATTAAGGAGTTAATATAAATTTATGTAGCCTTTTTATGCGATAGACGTCTTAAATTTATCAACTCAAATTTTAATTAATTTTATTGTTATTTATTATTGAAGCAATAAATAGTATTTGTTAAATTTTGGAATGTTGTAAAGTGATCAATTTTTGAATTATTTTTTCTTCCTTATTTATTTCAATTTCATTTTAATTCGACTCATTAATTATTTGAGTTAATAGTATACTATTTGACAATAAAAATTGAAAGTTTTTGGGCTCCGGCCCTCTTTTTCATTAAAAAATTAAAAAAAATTTAAAAATTTAAAAATGTCTTATGTAATAATTTCTTATAATTTAGCTAACTATGTCTATTGAATTATTCTTTGTTTTTGTTTGATTAATTTATTAAATCATAATTTAGGTGTATGATTGTATTATAATCAAATAATAAAAATTATTGCATGTTTCTTTTTTACTTTCAATTTCATTTTAATTTGAGTTATCAACTATTGAAATTAATAATACTATTTGACCCGTTAAAAATTAAAGTTTCTAAATACTGTAATTGACTTATATAATAATTTTTTATAGTTTATCTAACTATGTCCATTAGAAACACGCAAATTTTTCAGCAGTGAAGCAGAAATTACAATATGCATATTTAAATAATATTAGCTAATCACTTCATTCTCTCTTTACAATGGTCACTATTACTTTATTAGTATAAATATTTTTAATTTATTATATATTGAATATTGTTTTTGTAATGGTCTCACCATCTTCCATTAAACCTTCACAATCACCGACAATTTGTCACAGACCATAAAATATTGAATCCATATTCTCCACATGAAGCTCTAGGAAGGAGTAGGAAAAGATCTCCACACCTCCTTCATCACCATCACCACATCTTTTATTTGATCACTTTAAACTAGCACAAATATGACCATTAACATTTTGTAAGATAAATGATAGTATCTCACGGTTGCTACAAAAATGGGTACTTGCGAAGTCGGGAAAAAATGCTAGGATAGAAAAGGTAATTTATGTTTTATGTGATTATATTTATTTTTTATTTTATTAACTATACTTTGTTTTTATTACCGGCTTGAAATAATATATATGACATTTGATGAATACCATAGAGTACTACGGGTGGGAAGGATATTAATACTTTCTTCTCACATAATACACTCTCTTATAAGGACATACATTAATTAACAGGGACATCTTAACCCTTAGGCTAGTAAAGCACTCACTTTAGGTTTCAAAATTTCAATTTCTTTAACACACATCAACACATACACACACGTGCACGCGCGCACACACGCAAACTCATATATATATATATATATATATATAGTATATATATATATATATATATATTATATATATATATAATATATATATATATATATATATATATATATATATAAATATATAGTATATATATATATATATATATAAATATATATATATATAATATATATATATATATATATATATATATATATATATATATATATATATATATATAATATATTATATATATATATATATATATATATTATATATATATATATATATATATATATATATATATAAAGTTACATTAAAGAAATGGAAAAAACCCTACTTTTCTTATTGAGAGCTGCAACGCTAAAAACTAGAAGTTTGAATCATACAATTTTCTTTCATCTATTAAATAAAAATTATTATTAATGAAAAGAAATAATTAATTTTGTTAATTAGACTACTTAGAAGTGTAAAACATACATTTTTCTTCCATCCTTTAGTAACATTGTATACTTGTAAAAAAAAAATACAAGTGTGCTCGGTACACTCTGCATGAGCATAAGTAATCAGAGGTCTTCTTATATAATTGTATTATACACATCACCTTTCTTATGTAATTTTTACAAAAAAATAGATTACGATAATTTAAAAACGATTTTACATCTCAAATAATTCAAAAAAATAAAATTTATTTAAATTATACTTTTAAAAACCAAATTTTTAAAGTTTACTTTAAACCTCAATATTGATTAAGGAGTTAATATGAATTTATGTAGCCTTTTTATGGGATAGACGTCTTAAATTTATCAACTCAAATTTTAATTAATTTTATTGTTATTTATTATTGAAGCATTAAATAATATTTGTTTAATTTTGGAATGTTGTAAAGTGATCATTTTTGAATTATTTTTTCTTCCTTATTTATTTCAATTTCATTTTAATTCGACTCATTAATTATTTGAGTTAATAGTACTATTTGACAATAAAAATTGAAAGTTTTTGGGCTTCGGCCCTCTTTTTCATTAAAAAATTAAAAAAATTTAAAAATTTATAAATGGTCTTATGTAATAATTTTCTTATAATTTAGCTAACTATGTCTATTGAAATATTCTTTGTTTTTGTTTTATTAATTTATTAAATCATAATTAAGGTGTATGATTGTATTATAATCAAATAATAAAAATTATTGCATGTTTCTTTTTTTCTTTTCAATTTCATTTTAATTTGAGTTATCAACAATTGAAATTAATAATAATATTTGACCATTAAAAATTAAAGTTTCTAAATACTGTAAATGACTTATATAATTATTTTTTATAGTTTATCTAACTATGTCCATTAGAAACACGCAAATTTTTCAGCAGTGAAGCGGAGATTACAATATGCATCTTTAAATATTATTAGCTAATCACTTCATTCTCTCTTTACAATGGTCACTATTACTTTATTAGTATAAATCTTTTTTAATTTATTCTATATTGAATATTGTTTTTGTAATGGGCTCACCATCTTCCATTAAACCTTCATAATCACCAACAATTTGTCACAGACCATAAATTATTCAATCCATATTATCCACATGAAGCTCTAGGAAGGAGTAGGAAAAGATCTCCACACCTCCTTCATCACCATCACCACCTCTTTTATTTGATCACTTTAAACTAGCACAAATATGACCATTAATATTTTGTAAGATAAATGATAGTATCTCACGGTTGCTACAAAAATGGGTAGTTGCGAAGTCGGGAAAAAAAAGCTAGGATAGAAAAGGTAATTTATGTTTTATGTGATTATATTTATTTTTTATTTTATTAACTATACTTTGTTTTTATTACCGGCTTGAAATAATATATATGACATTTGATGAATACCATAGAGTACTACGGGTGGGAAGGATATTAATACTTTCTTCTCACATAATACACTCTCTTATAAGGACATACATTAATTAACAGGGATATCTTAACCCTTAGGCTAGTAAAGCACTCACTTTAGGTTTCAAAATTTCAATTTCTTTAACACACATCAACACATACACACACGTGCACGCGCGCACACACGCAAACTCATATATTATATATATATATATATATATATAATATATATATATATATATATATATATATATATATATATATATATATATATATATATATATATATATATATATATATATATATATATATATATATATATATATATATATATATAAAGTTACATTAAAAAATGAAAAAAAACCTACTTTTCTTAGTGAGAGCTGCAAACCCTAAAAACTAGAAGTCTGAATCATACAATTTTCTTTCATCTATTAAATAAAAATTATTATTAATGAAAAGAAATAATTAATTTTGTTAATTAGACTACTTAGAAGTGTAAAACATACATGTTTCTTCCATCCTTTAGTAACATTGTATACTTGTAAAAAAAAAATACATGTGTGCACGGGTACCCTCTGCATGAGCATAAGTAATCATAGGTCTTTCTTATATAATTGTATTATACACGCCACCTTTCTTATATAATTTTACAATTAATCAATTGCGATAATTTAAAAATGATTTTACATCTCAAATAATTCAAAAAAATAAAATTTAATTAAATTATACTTTTAAAAACAAAATTTTTAAAGTTTACTTTAAACCTCAATATTGATTAAGGAGTTAATATGAATTTATGTAGCCTTTTTATGGGATAGACGTCTTAAATTTATCAACTCAAATTTTAATTAATTTTATTGTTATTTATTATTGAAGCATTAAATAATATTTGTTTAATTTTGGAATGTTGTAAAGAGATCATTTTTGAATTATTTTTTCTTCCTTATTTATTTCAATTTCATTTTAATTCGACTCATTAATTATTTGAGTTAATAGTACTATTTGACAATAAAAATTGAAAGTTTTTGGGCTTCGGCCCTCTTTTTCATTAAA
The DNA here is from genome assembly GCA_948472305.1 of Vicia faba. Classification (NCBI taxonomy): domain Eukaryota; kingdom Viridiplantae; phylum Streptophyta; class Magnoliopsida; order Fabales; family Fabaceae; genus Vicia; species Vicia faba. The sequence goes on along the minus strand of CATIWC010003462.1, from coordinate 14,025 downwards.
AAATTTAAAAAATTTAAAAATTTATAAATGTCTTATGTAATAATTTCTTATAATTTAGCTAACTATGTCTATTGAAATATTCTTTGTTTTTGTTTTATTAATTTATTAAATCATAATTAAGGTGTATGATTGTATTATAATCAAATAATAAAAATTATTGCATGTTTCTTTTTTTCTTTTCAATTTCATTTTAATTTGAGTTATCAACAATTGAAATTAATAATAATATTTGACCATTAAAAATTAAAGTTTCTAAATACTGTAAATGACTTATATAATAACATTTTATAGTTTATCTAACTATGTCCATTAGAAACACACAAATTTTTCAGCAGTGAAGCAGAGATTACAATATGCATCTTTAAATATTATTAGCTAATCACTTCATTCTCTCTTTACAATGGTCACTATTACTTTATTAGTATAAATCTTTTTAATTTATTCTATATTGAATATTGTTTTTGAAATGGCTCACCATCTTCCATTAAACCTTCACAATCACCGACAATTTGTCACATACCATAAAATATTCAATCCATATTCTCCACATGAAGCTCAAGGAAGGAGTAGGAAAAGATCTCTACACCTCCTTCATCACCATCACCACCTCTTTTATTTGATCACTTTAAACTAGCACAAATATGACCATTAACATTTTGTAAGATAAATGATAGTATCTCACGGTTGCTACAAAAATGGGTAGTTGCGAAGTCGGGAAAAAAAAAGCTAGGATAGAAAAGGTAATTTATGTTTTATGTGATTATATTTATTTTTTTATTTTTTTAACTATACTTTGTTTTTATTACCGGCTTGAAATAATATATATGACATTTGATGAATACCATAGAGTACTATGGGTGGGAAGGATATTAATACTTTCCTCTCACATAATACACTCTCTTATAAGGACATACATTAATTAACAGGGACATCTTAACCCTCAGGCTTGTAAAGCACTCACTTTAAGTTTCAAAATTTCAATTTCTTTAACACACATCAACACACACGTGCACGCGCGCACACACGCAAACTCACATATATATAAAGTTACATTAAAGAAATGAAAAAACCCCTACTTTTCTTAGTGAGAGCTGCAACTCCAAAAACTAGAAGTCTGAATCATACAATTTTTCTTTCATCTATTAAATTAAAATTATTATTAATGAAAAGAAATAATTAATTTTGTTAATTAGACTACTTAGAAGTGTAAAACATACTTTTTTTTCTTCCATCCTTTAGTAACATTATATACTTGTAAAAAAAATACAAGTGTGCACTGTACCCTCTGCATGAGCATAACTAATCAAAGGTCTTTCTTATATAATTATATTATGCACGTCACCTTTCTTATATAATTTTACAAGAAATCAATTGCGATAATTTAAAAACGATTTTACATCTCAAATAATTCAAAAAAATAAAATTTATTTAAATTATTCTTTTAAAGACCAAATTTTTAAAGTTTACTTTAAACCTCAATATTGATTAAGGAGTTAATATAAATTTATGTAGCCTTATTATGGGATAGACGTCTTAAATTTATCAACTCAAATTTTAATTAATTTTATTGTTATTTATTATTGAAGCAATAAATAATATTTGTTTAATTTTGGAATGTTGTAAAGTGATCATTTTTAAATTATTTTTTCTTCCTTTTTTGTTTCAATTTTATTTTAATTCGACTCATTAATTATTTGAGTTAATAGTACTATTTGACAATAAAAAATGAAAGTTTTTGGGCTTCGGCCCTCTTTTTCATTAAAAAATTAAAAAAATTAAAAAAATTATAAATGTCTTAGGTAATAATTTCTTATAATTTAGCTAACTATGTCTATTGAAATATTCTTTCTTTTTGTTTTATTAATTTATTAAATCATAATTAAGGTGTATGATTGTATTATAATCAAATAATAAAAATTATTGCATGTTTCTTTTTTTCTTTTCAATTTCATTTTAATTTGAGTTATCAACTATTGAAATTAATAATACTATTTGACCGTTAAAAATTAAAGTTTCTAAATACTGTAAATGATTTATTTAATAATTTTTTAAAGTTTATCAAACTATGTTCATTAGAAACACGCAAATTTTTCAGCAGTGAAGCAGAGATTACAATATGCATCTTTAAAACTTCATTCTATCTTTACAATGGTCACTATTACTTTATTAGTATAAATCTTTTTAATTTATTCTATATTGAATATTGTTTTTGTAATGGCTCACCATCTTCCATTAAACCTTCACAATCACCGACAATTTGTCACAGACCATAAAATATTCAATCCATATTCTCCACATGAAGCTCTAGGAAGAAGTAGGAAAAGATCTCCACACCTCCTTCATCACCATCACCACCTCTTTTATTTGATCACTTTAAACTAGCACAAATATGACCATTAACATTTTGTAAGATAAATGATAATATCTCTCGGTTGTTACAAAAATGGGTAGTTGCGAAGTCGGGAAAAAAAGGTAGGATAGAAAAGGTAATTTATGTTTTATGTGATTATATTTATTTTTTATTTTATTAACTATACTTTGTTTTTATTATCGGCTTGAAATAATATATATGACATTTGATGAATACCATAGAGTACTACCGTTGGGACGGATATTAATACTTTCCTCTCACATAATACACTCTCTTATAAGGACATACATTAATTAATAGGGACATCTTAACTCTTAGGCTAGTAAAGCACTCACTTTAGGTTTCAAAATTTCAATTTCTTTAACACACATCAACACACACGTGCACGCGCACACACGCAAACTCACAATATATATATATATATATATATATATATATATATATATATATATATATATATATATATATATATATATATATATATATATATATATATATATATATATATATATATATATATATATATATATAAAGTTACATTAAAGAAATGAAAAAAACCCTACTTTTCTTATTGAGAGCTGCAACGCTAAAAACTAGAAGTCTAAATCATACAATTTTCTTTCATCTATTAAATAAAAATTATTATTAATGAAAAGAAATAATTAATTTTGTTAATTAGACTACTAAGAAGTGTAAAACATACATTTTTCTTCCATCCTTTAGTAACATTGTATACTTGTAAAAAAAAATACAAGTGTGCTCGGTACACTCTGCATGAGCATAAGTAATCAGAGGTCTTTCTTATATAATTGTATTATACACGTCACCTTTCTTATGTAATTTTACAAAAAAATAGATTACGATAATTTAAAAACGATTTTACATCTCAAATAATTAAAAAAGAAAAATTTATTTAAATTATTTTTTAAAGACCAAATTTTTAAAGTTTACTTTAAACCTCAATATTGATTAAGGAATTAATATAAATTTATGTAGCCTTTTTATGGGATAGACGTCTTAAATTTATCAACTCAAATTTTAATTAATTTTATTGTTATTTATTATTGAAGCAATAAATAATATTTGTTTAATTTTGGAATGTTGTAAAGTGATCATTTTTGAATTATTTTTTCTTCTTTATTTATTTCAAATTTATTTTAATTCGACTCATTAATTATTTTAGTTAATAGTACTATTTGACAATAAAAATTGAAAGTTTTTGGGCTTCGGCCCTCTTTTTCATTAAAAAATTAAAAAAATTTAAAAATTTGTAAATGTCTTATGTAATAATTTCTTATAATTTAGCTAACTATGTATATTGAAATATTCTTTGTTTTTGTTTTATTAATTTATTAAATCATAATTAAGGTGTATGATTGTATTATACTCAAATAATAAAAATTATTGCATGTTTCTTTTTTTCTTTTCAATTTCATTTTAATTTGAGTTATCAACTATTGAAATTAATAATACTATTTGACCGTTAAAAATTAAAGTTTCTAAATACTGTAAATGACTTATATAATAACATTTTATAGTTTATCTAACTATGTCCATTAGAAACACGCAAATTTTTCAGCAGTGAAGCAGAGATTACAATATGCATCTTTAAATATTATTAGCTAATCACTTCATTCTCTCTTTACAATGGTCACTATTACTTTATTAGTATAAATCTTTTTAATTTATTCTATATTGAATATTCTTTTTGAAATGGCTCACACTCTTCCATTAAACCTTCACAATCACCGACAATTTGTCACAGACCATAAAATATTCAATCCATATCTCTACACCTCCTTCATCACCATCACCACCTCCTTTATTTGATCACTTTAAACTAGCACAAATATGACCATTAACATTTTGTAAGATAAATGATAGTATCTCACGGTTGCTACAAAAATGGGTAGTTGCGAAGTCGGGAAAAAAAAGCTAGGATAGAAAAAGGTAATTTATGTTTTATGTGATTATATTTATTTTTTTATTTTTTTAACTATACTTTGTTTTTATTACCGGCTTGAAATAATATATATGACATTTGATGAATACCATAGAGTACTACGGGTGGGAAGGATATTAATACTTTCCTCTCACATAATACACTCTCTTATAAGGACATACATTAATTAACAGGGACATCTTAACCCTCAGGCTTGTAAAGCACTCACTTTAAGTTTCAAAATTTCAATTTCTTTAACACACATCAACACACACGTGCACGCGCGCACACACGCAAACTCACATATATATAAAGTTACATTAAAGAAATGAAAAAACCCTAATTTTCTTAGTGAGAGCTGCAACTCCAAAAACTAGAAGTCTGAATCATACAATTTTCTTTCATCTATTAAATTAAAATTATTATTAATGAAAAGAAATAATTAATTTTGTTAATTAGACTACTTAGAAGTGTAAAACATACTTTTTTTCTTCCATCCTTTAGTAACATTATATACTTGTAAAAAAAATACAAGTGTGCACTGTACCCTCTGCATGAGCATAAGTAATCAAAGGTCTTTCTTATATAATTGTATTATGCACGTCACCTTTCTTATATAATTTTACAAGAAATCAATTGCGATAATTTAAAAACGATTTTACATCTCAAATAATTCAAAAAAATAAAATTTATTTAAATTATTCTTTTAAAGACCAAATTTTTAAAGTTTACTTTAAACCTCAATATTGATTAAGGAGTTAATATAAATTTATGTAGCCTTATTATGGGATAGACGTCTTAAATTTATCAACTCAAATTTTAATTAATTTTATTGTTATTTATTATTGAAGCAATAAATAATATTTGTTTAATTTTGGAATGTTGTAAAGTGATCATTTTTAAATTATTTTTTCTTCCATTTTTGTTTCAATTTTATTTTAATTCGACTCATTAATTATTTGAGTTAGTAGTACTATTTGACAATAAAAAATGAAAGTTTTTGGGCTTCGGCCCTCTTTTTCATTAAAAAATTAAAAAAATTAAAAAAATTATAAATGTCTTAGGTAATAATTTCTTATAATTTAGCTAACTATGTCTATTGAAATATTCTTTCTTTTTGTTTTATTAATTTATTAAATCATAATTAAGGTGTATGATTGTATTATAATCAAATAATAAAAATTATTGCATGTTTCTTTTTTTCTTTTCAATTTCATTTTAATTTGAGTTATCAACTATTGAAATTAATAATACTATTTGACCGTTAAAAATTAAAGTTTCTAAATACTGTAAATGATTTATTTAATAATTTTTTATAGTTTATCTAACTATGTTCATTAGAAACACGCAAATTTTTCAGCAGTGAAGCAGAGATTACAATATGCATCTTTAAATATTATTAGCTAATCACTTCATTCTATCTTTACAATGGTCACTATTACTTTATTAGTATAAATCTTTTTAATTTATTCTATATTGAATATTGTTTTTGTAATGGCTCACCATCTTCCATTAAACCTTCACAATCACCGACAATTTGTCACAGACCATAAAATATTCAATCCATATTCTCCACATGAAGCTCTAGGAAGAAGTAGGAAAAGATATCCACACCTCCTTCATCACCATCACCACCTCTTTTATTTGATCACTTTAAACTAGCACAAATATGACCATTAACATTTTGTAAGATAAATGATAGTATCTCTCGGTTGTTACAAAAATGGGTAGTTGCGAAGTCGGGAAAAAAGGCAGGATAGAAAAGGTAATTTATGTTTTATGTGATTATATTTATTTTTTATTTTATTAACTATACTTTGTTTTTATTATCGGCTTGAAATAATATATATGACATTTGATGAATACCATAGAGTACTACGGGAAGATATTAATACTTTCCTCTCACATAATACACTCTCTTATAAGGACATACATTAATTAATAGGGACATCTTAACTCTTAGGCTAGTAAAGCACTCACTTTAGGTTTCAAAATTTCAATTTCTTTAACACACATCAACACACACGTGCACGCGCGCACACACGCAAACTCACATATATATATATATATATATATATATATATATATATATATATATATAATATATATATATATATATTAAAGAAATGAAAAAACCCTACTTTTCTTAGTGAGAGCTGTAACTCAAAAACTAGAAGTCTGAATCATACAATTTTCTTTCATCTATTAAATAAAAATTATTATAATGAAAGAAATAATTAATTTTGTTAATTAGACTATTTAGAAGTGTAAAACATACTTTTTTTTCTTCCATCCTTTAGTAACATTATATACTTGTAAAAAAAATACAAGTGTGCACGGTACCCTCTGCATGAGCATAAGTAATCAAAGGTCTTTCTTATATAATTGTATTATACACGTCACCTTTCTTATATAATTTTACAAGAAATCGATTGCGATAATTTAAAAACGATTTTACATCTCAAATAATTCAAAAAATTAAAATTTATTTAAATATTCTTTTAAAGACCAAATTTTTAAAGTTTACTTTAAACCTCAATATTGATTAAGGAGTTAATATAAATTTATGTAGCCTTTTTATGGGATAGACGCCTTAAATTTCTGAACTCAAATTTTAATTAATTTTATTGTTATTTATTATTGAAGCTATAAATAATATTTGTTTAATTTTGGAATGTTGTAAAGTGATCATTTTTGAATTATTTTTTCTTCCTTATTTATTTCAATTTTATTTTAATTCGACTCATTAATTATTTGAGTTAATAGTACTATTTGACAATAAAAATTGAAAGTTTTTGGGCTTCAGCCCTCTTTTTCATTAAAAAATTAAAAAAATTTATAAATTTATAAATGTCTTAGGTAATAATTTCTTATAATTTATCTAACTATGTCTACTGAAATATTATTTGTTTTTGTTTTATTAATTTATTAAATCATAATTAAGGTGTATGATTGTATTATAATCAAATAATAAAAATTATTGCATGTTTCTTTTTTTCTTTTCAATTTCATTTTAATTTGAGTTATCAACTATTGAAATTAATAATACTATTTGACCGTTAAAAATTAAGTTTCTAAATATTGTAAATGACTTATGTAATAATTTTTTATAGTTTATCTAACTGTGTCCATTAGAAACACGCAAATTTTTCAGCAGGTGAAGCAGAGATTACAATATGCATCTTTAAATATTATTAGCTAATCACTTCATTCTCTCTTTACAATGGTCACTATTACTTTATTAGTATAATCTTTTTAATTTATTCTATATGATATTGTTTTTTGTAATGGCTCACCCATCTTCCATTAAACCTTCAGGAATCACCAACAATTTGTCACAGACCATAAAATATTCAATCCATATTCTCCACATGAAGCTCTAGGAAAGGAGTAGGAAAAGATCTCCACACCTCCTTCATCACCATCACCACCTCTTTTATTTGATCACTTAAACTAGCACAAATATGACCATTAACATTTTGTAAGATAAATGATAGTATCTCTCGGTTGCTACAAAAATGGGTGGTTGCAAAGTCGGCAAAAAAAGCTAGGATAGAAAAGTTAATTTATGTTTTATGTGATTATATTTATTTTTTATTTTATTACTATATTTTGTTTTTATTACCGGTTTGAAATAATATAGATGACATTTGATGAATACCATAGAGTACTACGGGTGGGAAGGTATTAATATCTTTCCTCTCACATAATACACTCTCTTATAAGGACATACATTAATTAATAGGGACATCTTAATCCTTAGGCTAGTAAAGCACTCACTTTAGGATACAAAATTTCAATTTCTTTAACACACATCAACACATACACACACGCGCACGTGCGTACACACGCAAACTCATATATATATATATATATAAAGTTACATTAAAAAAATGAAAAAAAACCCAACTTTTCTGAGTGAGAGCTGCAACGCTAAAAACTAGAAGTCTGAATCATACAATTTTCTTTCATCTATTAAATAAAAATTATTATTAATGAAAGAAATAATTAATTTTGTTAATTAGACTACTTAGAAGTGTAAAAACATACTTTTTTTTTCTTCCATCCTTTAGTAACATTATATACTTGAAAAAAAATACAAGTGTGCACTGTACCCTCTGCATGAGCATAAGTAATCAAAGGTCTTTCTTATATAATTGTATTATGCACGTCACCTTTCTTATATAATTTTACAAGAAATCGATGCGATAATTTAAAAACGATTTTACATCTCAAATAATTTAAAAAATAAAATTTATTTAAATTATTCTTTTAAAGCCAAATTTTTAAAGTTTACTTTAAACCTCAATATTGATTAAGGAGTTAATATAAAATTATGTAGCCTTTTTATGGGATAGACGTCTTAAATTTATCACTCAAATTTTAATTAATTTTATTGTTATTTATTATTGAAGCAATAAATAATATTTGTTTAATTTTGAATGTTTGTAAAGTGATCATTTTTTGAATTATTTTTTCTTCTTTATTTATTTCAATTTTATTTTAATTCGACTCATTAATTATTTGAGTTAATAGTACTATTTGACAATAAAAATTGAAAGTTTTTGGGCTTCGGCCCTCTTTTTCATTAAAATTTAAAAAAATTTAAAAAATTGTAAATGTCTTATGTAATTATTTCTTATAATTTAGCTAACTATGTCTATTTAAATATTCTTTGTTTTTGTTTTATTAATTTATTAAATCATAATTAAGGTGTATGATTGTATTATAATCAAACAATAAAAATTATTGCATGTTTCTTTTTTTCTTTTCAATTTCATTTTAATTTGAGTTATCAACTATTGAAATTAATAATACTATTTGACCGTTAAAAATTAAAGTTTCTAATACTGTAAATGATTTATTTAATAATTTTTTATAGTTTATCTAACTATGTTCATTAGAAACACGCAAATTTTTTCAGCAGTGAAGCAGAGATTACAATATGCATCTTTAAATAATTATTAGCTAATCACTTCATTCTATCTTTACAATGGTCACTATTACTTTATTAGTATAAATCTTTTTAATTTATTCTATATTGAATATTGTTTTTGTAATGGCTCACCATCTTCATTAAACCTTCACAATCACCGACAATTTGTCACAGACCATAAAATATTCAATCCATATTCTCCACATGAAGCTCTAGGAAGAAGTAGGAAAAGATCTCCACACCTCCTTCATCAACATCACCACCTCTTTTATTTGATCACTTTAAACTAGCACAAATATGACCATTAAAATTTTGTAAGATAAATGATAGTATCTCTCAGTTGTTACAAAAATGGGTAGTTGCGAAGTCGGGAAAAAAAGCTAGGATAGAAAAGGTAATTTATGTTTTATGTGATTATATTTATTTTTTATTTTATTAACTATACTTTGTTTTTATTACCGGCTTGAAATAATATATATGACATTGATGAATACCATAGAGTACTACGGGTGGGAAGGATATTAACACTTTCCTCTCACATAATACACTCTCTTATAAGGACATACATTAATTAATAGGGACATCTTAACTCTTAGGCTAGTAAAGCACTCACTTTAGGTTTCAAAATTTCAATTTCTTTAACACACATCAACACACACGTGCACGCGCGCACACACGCAAACTCATATATATATATATTATATATATATATAAAGTTACATTAAAGAAATGAAAAAACCCTACTTTTCTTAGTGAGAGCTGCAACGCTAAAAACTAGAAGTCTGAATCATACAATTTTCTTTCATCTATTAAATAAAAATTATTATTAATGAAAAGAAATAATTAATTTTGTTAATTAGACTATTTAGAAGTGTAAAACATACTTTTTTTCTTTCATCCTTTAGTAACATTATATACTTGTAAAAAAAATACAAGTGTGCACGTACCCTCTGCATGAGCATAAGTAATCAAAGGTCCTTTCTTATATAATTGTATTATACACGTCACCTTTCTTATGTAATTTTACAAAAAAATAGATTACGCTAATTTAAAAACGATTTTACATCTCAAATAATCAAAAAGAAAAATTTATTTAAATTATTCTTTTAAAGACCAAATTTTTAAAGTTTACTTAAACCTCAATATTGATTAAGGAGTTTAATATAAATTTATGTAGCCTTTTTATGGGATAGACGCCTTAAATTTATCAACTCAAATTTTAATTAATTTTATTGTTATTTATTATTGAAGCAATAAATAATATTTGTTTAATTTTGGAATGTTGTAAAGTGATCATTTTTGAATATTTTTTTCTTCTTTATTTATTTCAATTTTATTTTAATTCGACTCATTAATTATTTGAGTTAATAGTACTATTTGACATTAAAAAATTGAAAGTTTTTGGCTTCAGCCCTCTTTTTCATTAAAAATTTAAAAATTTGTAATGTCTGTATGTAATAATTTCTTATAATTTAGCTAACTATGTCTATTGAAATATTATTTGTTTTTGTTTTATTAATTTATTAAATCATAATTAAGGTGTATGATTGTATTATAATCAAATAATAAAAATTATTGCCATGTTCTTTTTTTCTTTTCAATTTCATTTTAATTTGAGTTATCAACTATTGAAATTAATAATACTATTTAACCGTTAAAAATTAAAGTTTCTAAATATTGTAAATGACTTATGTAATAATTTTTTATAGTTTATCTAACTATGTCCATTAGAACACACAAATTTTTCAGCAGTGAAGCAGAGATTACAATATGCATCTTTAAATATTATTAGCTAATCACTTCATTCTCTCTTTACATTGGTCACTATTACTTTATTAGTATAAATCTTTTTAATTTATACTATATTGGAATATTGTTTTGTAATAGCTCACCATCTTCCATTAAACCTTCACAATCACCAACAATTTGTCACAGACCATAAAATATTCAATCCATATTCTCCATATGAAGCTCTAGGATGAAGCTCTAGGAAGGAGTAGGAAAAGATCTCCACACCTCCTTCATCACCATCACCACCTCTTTTATTTGATCACTTTAAACTAGCACAAATATGACCATTAACATTTTGTAAGATAAATGATACTATCTCTCGGTTGCTACAAAAATGGGTGGTTGCGAAGTCGGGAAAAAAAGCTAGGATAGAAAAGTTAATTTATATTTTATGTGATTATATTTATTTTTTATTTTATTAACTATATTTTGTTTTTATTACCGGTTTGAAATAATATAGATGACATTTGATGAATACCATAGAGTACTACGGGTGGGAAGGATATTAATACTTTCCTCTCACATAATACACTCTCTTATAAGGACATACATTAATTAATAGGGACATTTTAACTCTAATGTAATAAAGCACTCACTTTAGGTTTCAAAATTTCAATTTCTTTAACACACATCAACACACACGTGCACGCGCACACACGCAAACTCACACATATATATATATATATATATATATATATATATATATATATATATATATATATATATATATATATATATATATATATATATATATATATATATATATATATATATATATATAAAGTTACATTAAAGAAATGAAAAAACCCTACTTTTCTTAGTGAGAGCTGCAACTCCAAAAACTAGAAGTCTGAATCATACAATTTCTTTCATCTATTAAATAAAAATTATTATTAATGAAAAGAAATAATTAATTTTGTTAATTAGACTACTTAGAAGTGTAAAACATACTTTTTTTCTTCCATCCTTTAGTAACATTATATACTTGTAAAAAAAATACAAGTGTGCATTGTACCCTCTGCATGAGCATAAGTAATCAAAGGTCTTTCTTATATAATTGTATTATGCACGTCACCTTTCTTATATAATTTTACAAGAAATCGATTGCGATAATTTAAAAACGATTTTACATCTCAAATAATTCAAAAAAATAAAATTTATTTAAATTATTCTTTTAAAGACCAAATTTTTAAAGTTTACTTTAAACCTCAATATTGATTAAGGAGTTAATATAAAATTATGTAGCCTTTTTATGGAATAGACGTCTTAAATTTATCAACTCAAATTTTAGTTAATTTTATTGTTATTTATTATTGAAGCAATAAATAATATTTGTTTAATTTTGGAATGTTGTAAAGTGATCATTTTTGAATTATTTTCTCTTCTTTATTTATTTCAATTTTATTTTAATTCGACTCATTAATTATTTGAGTTAATAGTACTATTTGACAATAAAAATTGAAAGTTTTTGGGCTTCGGCCCTCTTTTTCATTAAAAATTTAAAAAAATTTAAAAATTTGTAAATGTCTTATGTAATAATTTCTTATAATTTAGCTAACTATGTCTATTGAAATATTCTTTGTTTTTGTTTTATTAATTTATTAAATCATAATTAAGGTGTATGATTGTATTATAATCAAATAATAAAAATTATTGCATGTTTCTTTTTTTCTTTTCAATTTCATTTTAATTTGAGTTATCAACTATTGAAATTAATAATACTATTTGACCGTTAAAAATTAAATTTTCTAAATATTGTAAATGACTTATATAATAATTTTTTATAGTTTATCTAACTATGTCCATTAGAAACACGCAAATTTTTCAGCAGTGAAGCAGAGATTACAATATGAATCTTTAAATATTATTAGCTAATCACTTCATTCTCTCTTTACAATGGTCACTATTACTTTATTAGTATAAATCTTTTTAATTTATTCTATATTGAATATTGTTTTTGTAATGGCTCACCATCTTCCATTAAACCTTCACAATCACCGACAATTTGTCACAGACCATAAAATATTCAATCCATATTCTCCACATGAAGCTCTAGGAAGGAGTAGGAAAATATCTCCACACCTCCTTCATCACCATCACCACCTCTTTTATTTGATCACTTTAAACTAGCACAAATATGACCATTAACATTTTGTAAGATAAATGATAGTTTCTCTCGGTTGCTACAAAAATGGGTGGTTGCGAAGTCGGGAAAAAAAGCTAGGATAGAAAAGTTAATTTATGTTTTATGTGATTATATTTATTTTTTATTTTATTAACTATATTTTGTTTTTATTACCGGTTTGAAATAATATAGATGACATTTGATGAATACCATAGAGTACTACGGGTGGGAAGGGTATTAATACTTTCCTCTCACATAATACACTCTCTTATAAGGACATACATGAATTAATAGGGACATCTTAACCCTTAGGCTAGTAAAGCACTCACTTTAGGATTCAAAATTTCAATTTCTTTAACACACATCAACACATACACACACGCGCACGTGCGCACACACGTGCACGCGCGCATACACACAAACTCACATATATATATATATATATATATATATATATATATATATATATATATATATATAATATATATATATATATATATATAAAGTTACATTAAAGAAACGAAAAAACCCTACTTTTCTTAGTGAGAGCTACAACTCCAAAAACTAGAAGTCTGAATCATACAATTTTCTTTCATCTATTAAATAAAAATTATTATTAATGAAAAGAAATAATTAATTTTGTTAATTAGACTACTTAGAAGTGTAAAACATACTTTTTTTTCTTCCATCCTTTAGTAACATTATATACTTGTAAAAAAATACAAGTGTGCACTGTACCCTCTGCATGAGCATAAGTAATCAAAGGTCTTTCTTATATAATTGTATTATGCACGTCACCTTTCTTATATAATTTTACAAGAAATCGATTGCGATAATTTAAAAACGATTTTACATCTCAA
>CATIWC010003461.1:0-26929 GCA_948472305.1 Vicia faba | reverse complement strand
AGTCCTTAAATTATATATGCACATTTGATATATATTGGTTAGAATTAAAATTAAATGATCAAGCTTGATATTATTTTTATTCAGCATATTTATAATGTTATATGGTGTAATATATGTAAAAACTTGCAATATTTTTCTTCTTCTTTATCACCAAATTTTAGGTTTCTTCATCAATAAGAAACTAAGTTAAAAGTCTTTAAATTAATGATGCATGTTTTATATATATTAGTAATAATTAAAGTTAAATGATCAAGCTCGATATTATTTTTAATAACCAATTTCACATTATATTAGGGTGTAATATATATAAAACATTTCAAATGTTTTCTTCTTATTTGTCACCAAATTTTAGGTTTCTTCTTCACCAAGTAACTACGTTAAAAGTATTTAAATTATATATGCATATTTGATATATATTGGTTAGAATTAAAATTAAATGATCAAGCTCGATATTATTTTTATTCACCATATTTATAATGTTATATTGTGTAATATATGTATAAACTTACAATATTTTTCTTCTTCTTTATCACTAAATTTTAGGTTTCTTCATCACTAAGAATTTCAGTAAAAGACTATAAATTAATGACAAATATTTTATATATTTATATAAATTAAAATTAAATGATGAAGCTCGATAATATTTTTATTTACCATATTCACATTATATTATGGTATAATATATGTAAAACATTTCAATATTTTTCTTCTTCTTTATCACCAAATTTTAGGTTTCTTCATCACTAAGAAACTAAGTTAAAAGTCTTTAAATTCATGATGCATGTATTATATATATTAGTAATAATTAAAGTTAAATGATCAAGCTCGATATTATTTTTATTAACCATACTGACATTATATTACGGTGTAATATATGTAAAATATTTCAAAGGTTTTGTTCTTATTCGTCACCAAATTTTAGGTTTCTTCATCACTAAGTAACTAAGTTAAAAGACTTTAAATTAATGTTGCATATTTGATATATATTGGTTAGAATTAAATTTAAATCATCAAGCTCAACATTATTTTTATTCACCATATTTATAAAGTAACATGGTGTACTATATGTAAACACTTTTAATATTTTTCTTCTTCTTTATCACTAAATTTTAGGTTTCTTCATCACTAAAAATTTAAGTTAAAAGACTTTAAATTAATGACACATATGTTATATATTGGTAATAATTAAAGTTAAATTATCAAGCTCGGTATTATTTTTATTTACCATATTCACAATATATTATGGTATATATATGTAAAACATTTCAATATTTTTCTTCTTCTTTATCACCACATTATAGGTTTCTTCATCACTAAGAATTTAAGTAAAAGACTATAAATTAATGACAAATATTTTATATATTTATATAAATTAAAATTAAATGATTAAGCTCGATAATATTTTTATTTACCATATTCACATTATATTATGGTATAATATATGTAAAACATTTCAATATTTTTCTTCTTCTTTATCACCAAATTCTAGGTTTCTTCATCACTAAGAAACTAAGTTAAAAGTCTTTAAATTAATGATGCATGTTTTATATATATTAGTAATAATTAAAGTTAAATGATCAAGCTCAATATTATTTTTAATAACCATATTCACATTATATTAGGGTGTAATATATGTAAAACATTTCAAATGTTTTCTTCTTATTCGTCACCAAATTTTAGGTTTCTTCATCACTAAGTAACTAACTTAAAAGTCTTTAAATTATATATGCACATTTGATATATATTGGTTAGAATTAAAATTAAATGATCAAGCTCGATATTATTTTTATTCAGCATATTTATAATGTTATATGGTGTAATATATGTAAAAACTTGCAATCTTTTTCTTCTTCTTTATCACCAAATTTTAGGTTTCTTCATCACTAAGAAACTAAGTTAAAAGTATTTAAATTAATGATGCATGTTTTATATATATTAGTAATAATTAAAATTAAATGATCAAGCTCGATATTATTTTTATTAACCATACTCACATTATATTACGGTGTAATATATGTAAAATATTTCAAATGTTTTCTTCTTATTCGTCACCAACTTTTAGGCTTCTTCATCACTAAGTAACTAAGTTAAAAGACTTTAAATTAATGTTGCATATTTGATATATATTGGTTAGAATTAAATTTAAATCATCAAGCTCAACATTATTTTTATTCACCATATTTATAATGTTATATTGTGTAATATATGTGTAAACTTGCAATATTTTTCTTCTTCTTTATCACCAAATTTTAGGTTTCTTCATCACTAAGAATTTCAGTAAAAGACTATAAATTAATGACAAATATTTTATATATTTATATAAATTAAAATTAAATGATTAAGCTCGATAATATTTTTATTTACCATATTCACATTATATTATGGTATAATATATGTAAAACATTTCAATATTTTTCTTCTTCTTTATCACCAAATTTTAGGTTTCTTCATCACTAAGAAACTAAGTTAAAAGTCTTTAAATTTATGATGCATGTTTTATATATATTAGTAATATTTAAAGTAAAATGATCAAGCTCGATATTATTTTTATTAACCATACTCACATTATATTACGGTGTAATGTATGTAAAATATTTCAAATGTTTTGTTCTTATTCTCACCAAATTTTAGGTTTCTTCATCACTAAGTAACTAAGTTAAAAGACTTTAAATTTTTGTTGCATATTTGATATATATTGGTTAGAATTAAAATTAAATCATCAAGCTCAACATTATTTTTATTCACCATATTTATAATGTAATATGGTGTACTATATGTAAACACTTTTAATATTTTTCTTCTTCTTTATCACCAAATTTTAGGTTTCTTCATCACTAAAAATTTAAGTTAAAAGACTATAAATTAATGACACATATGTTATATATTGGTAATAATTAAAGTTAAATGATCAAGCTCGGTATTATTTTTATTTACCATATCCACAATATATTATGGTATAATATATGTAAAACATTTCAATATTTTTCTTCTTCTTTATCACCACATTATAGGTTTCTTCATCACTAAGAAACTAAGTTAAAAGTCTTTAAATTAATGACACATATTTTTTATATTTATATAAATTAAAATTAAATGATCAAGCTCGATATTATTTTTATTCACCATATTCACATTATATTATGGTATAATATATGTAAAACATTTCAATATTTTTCTTCTTCTTTATCACCAAATTCTGGGGTTTTTCATCACTAAGAAACTAAGTTAAAAGTCTTTAAATTAATGATGCATGTTTTATATATATTAGTAATAATTAAAGTTAAATGATCATGCTCGATATTATTTTTATTAACCATATTCACATTATATTTGGGTGTATTATATGTAAAACATTTCAAATGTTTTCTTCTTATTCGTCACCAAATTTTAGGTTTCTTCATCACTAAGTAACTAACTTAAAAGTCTTTAAATTACATATGCACATTTGATATATATTGGTTAGAATTAAAATTAAATGATCAAGCTCGATATTATTTTTATTCAGCATATTTATAATGTTATATGGTGTAATATATGTAAAAACTTGCAATATTTTTCTTCTTCTTTATCACCAAATTTTAGGTTTCTTCATCACTAAGAAACTAAGTTAAAAGTCTTTAAATTAATGATGCATGTTTTTTATATATTAGTAATAATTAAAGTTAAATGATCAAGCTCGATATTATTTTTATTAACCATACTCACATTATATTACGGTGTAATATATGTAAAATATTTCAAATGTTTTCTTCTTATTCGTCACCAAATTTTAGGTTTCTTCATCACTAAGTAACTAAGTTAAAAGACTTTAAATTAATGTTGCATATTTGATATATATTGGTTAGAATTAAAATTAAATCATCAAGCTCGACATTATTTTTATTCACCATATTTATAATGTAATATGGTGTACTATATGTAAACACTTTTAATATTTTTCTTCTTCTTTATCACCAAATTTAAGGTTTCTTCATCACTAAAAATTTAAGTTAAAAGACTATAAATTAATGACACATATCTTATATATTGGTAATAATTAAAGTTAAATGATCAAGCTCGGTATTATTTTTATTTACCATATTCACATTATATTATGGTATAATATATGTAAAACATTTCAATATTTTTCTTCTTCTTTATCACCACATTATAGGTTTCTTCATCACTAAGAAACTAAGTTAAAAAAAGTCTTTAAATTAATGACACATATTTTTTATATTTATATAAATTAAAATTAAATGATCAAGCTCGATATTATTTTTATTCACCATATTCACATTATATTATGGTATAATATATGTAAAATATTTCAATATTTTTCTTCTTCTTTATCACCAAATTCTAGGTTTCTTCATCACTAAGAAACTAAGTTAAAAGTCTTTAAATTAATAATGCATGTTTTATATATATTAGTAATAATTAAAGTTAAATGATCATGCTCGATATTATTTTTATTCACCATATTTATAATGTAATATGGTGTACTATATGTAAATACTTTTAATAGTTTTCTTCTTCTTTATCACCAAATTTTTTGTTTCTTCATCACTAAAAATTTAAGTTAAAAGACTATAAATTAATGACACATATGTTATATATTGGTAATAATTAAAGTTAAATGATCAAGCTCGGTATTATTTTTGTTTACCATATTCACATTATTTTATGGTATGATATATGTAAAACATTTCAATATTTTTCTTCTTCTTTATCACCACAATATAGGTTTCTTCATCACTAAGAAACTAAGTTAAAAGTCTTTAAATTAATGATACATGTTTTATATATATTAGTAATAATTAAAGTTAAATGATCAAGCTCGACATTATTTTTAATAACCATATTCACATTATTTTAGGGTGTAATATATGTAAAACATTTCAAATGTTTTCTTCTTATTCGTCACGAAATTTTAGGTTTCTTCATCACTAAGTAACTAACTTAAAAGTCTTTAAATTATATATGCACATTTGATATATATTGGTTAGAATTAAAATTAAATGATCAAGCTCGATATTATTTTTATTCAGCATATTTATAATGTTATATGGTGTAATATATGTAAAACTTTGCAATATTTTTCTTCTTCTTTATCACCAAATTTTAGGTTTCTTCATCAATAAGAAACTAAGTTAAAAGTCTTGAAATTAATGATGCATATTTTATATATTAGTAATAATTGAAGTTAAATGATCAAGCTCAATATTATTCTTATTAACCATACTCACATTATATTACGGTGTAATATATGTAAAACATTTCAAATGGTTTCTTCTTATTCGTCACCAAATTTTAGGTTTCTTCATCACTAAATAACTACGTTAAAAGTATTTAAATTATATATGCATATTTGATATATATTGGTTAGAATTAAAATTAAATGATCAAGCTCGACATTATTTTTATTCACCATAATTATAATGTTATATTGTGTAATATATGTATAAACTTGCAATATTTTTCTTCTTCTTTATCACCAAATTTTAGGTTTCTTCATCACTAAGAATTTAAGTAAAAGACTATAAATTAATGACAAATATTTTATATATTTATATAAATTAAAATTAAATGATTAAGCTCGATAATATTTTTATTTACCATATTCACATTATATTGTGGTATAATATATGTAAAACATTTCAATATTTTTCTTCTTCTTTATCACCAAATTTTAGGTTTCTTCATCACTAAGAAACTAAGTTAAAAGTCTTTAAATTAATGATGCATGTTTTTTATATATTAGTAATAATTAAAGTTAAATGATCAAGCTCGATATTATTTTTATTAACCATACTCACATTATATTACGGTGTAATATATGTAAAATATTTCAAATGTTTTCTTCTTATTCGTCACCAAATTTTAGGTTTCTTCATCACTAAGTAACTAAGTTAAAAGACTTTAAATTAATGTTGCATATTTGATATATATTGGTTAGAATTAAAATTAAATCATCAAGCTCGACATTATTTTTATTCACCATATTTATAATGTAATATGGTGTACTATATGTAAACACTTTTAATATTTTTCTTCTTCTTTATCACCAAATTTAAGGTTTCTTCATCACTAAAAACTTAAGTTAAAAGACTATAAATTAATGACACATATGTTATATATTGGTAATAATTAAAGTTAAATGATCAAGCTCGGTATTATTTTTATTTACCATATTCACATTATATTATGGTATAATATATGTAAAACATTTCAATATTTTTCTTCTTCTTTATCACCACATTATAGGTTTCTTCATCACTAAGAAACTAAGTTAAAAGTCTTTAAATTAATGACACATATTTTTTATATTTATATAAATTAAAATTAAATGATCAAGCTCGATATTATTTTTATTCACCATATTCACATTATATTATGGTATAATATATGTAAAACATTTCAATATTTTTCTTCTTCTTTATCACCAAATTCTAGGTTTCTTCATCACTAAGAAACTAAGTTAAAAGTCTTTAAATTAATAATGCATGTTTTATATATATTAGTAATAATTAAAGTTAAATGATCATGCTCGATATTATTTTTATTCACCATATTTATAATGTAATATGGTGTACTATATGTAAATACTTTTAATAGTTTTCTTCTTCTTTATTACCAAATTTTTGGTTTCTTCATCACTAAAAATTTAAGTTAAAAGACTATAAATTAATGACACATATGTTATATATTGGTAATAATTAAAGTTAAATGATCAAGCTCGGTATTATTTTTGTTTACCATATTCACATAATATTATGGTATAATATATGTATAACATTTCAATATTTTTCTTCTTCTTTATCACCACATTATAGGTTTCTTCATCACTAAGAAACTAAGTTAAAAGTCTTTAAATTAATGTTACATGTTTTATATATATTAGTAATAATTAAAGTTAAATGATCAAGCTCGATATTATTTTTAATAACCATATTCACATTATATTAGGGTGTAATATATGTAAAACATTTCAAATGTTTTCTTCTTATTCGTCACGAAATTTTAGGTTTCTTCATCACTAAGTAACTAACTTAAAAGTCTTTAAATTATATATGCACATTTGATATATATTGGTTAGAATTAAAATTAAATGATCAAGCTCGATATTATTTTTATTCAGCATATTTATAATGTTATATGGTGTAATATATGTAAAAATTTGCAATATTTTTCTTCTTGTTTATCACCAAATTTTAGGTTTCTTCATCAATAAGAAACTAAGTTAAAAGTCTTGAAATTAATGATGCATATTTTATATATTAGTAATAATTGAAGTTAAATGATCAAGCTCAATATTATTCTTATTAACCATACTCACATTATATTACGGTGTAATATATGTAAAACATTTCAAATGGTTTCTTCTTATTCGTCACCAAATTTTAGGTTTCTTCATCACTAAATAACTACGTTAAAAGTATTTAAATTATATATGCATATTTGATATATATTGGTTAGAATTAAAATTAAATGATCAAGCTCGACATTATTTTTATTCACCATAATTATAATGTTATATTGTGTAATATATGTATAAACTTGCAATATTTTTCTTCTTCTTTATCACCAAATTTTAGGTTTCTTCATCACTAAGAATTTAAGTAAAAGACTATAAATTAATGACAAATATTTTATATATTTATATAAATTAAAATTAAATGATTAAGCTCGATAATATTTTTATTTACCATATTCACATTATATTATGGTATAATATATGTAAAACATTTCAATATTTTTCTTCTTCTTTATCACTAAATTTTAGGTTTCTTCATCACTAAGAAACTAAGTTAAAAGTCTTTAAATTAATGATGCATGTTTTTTATATATTAGTAATAATTAAAGTTAAATGATCAAGCTCGATATTATTTTTATTAACCATACTCACATTATATTACGGTGTAATATATGTAAAATATTTCAAATGTTTTCTTCTTATTCATCACCAAATTTTAGGTTTCTTCATCACTAAGTAACTAAGTTAAAAGACTTTAAATTAATGTTGCATAGTTGATATATATTGGTTAGAATTAAAATTAAATCATCAAGCTCGACATTATTTTTATTCACCATATTTATAATGTAATATGGTGTACTATATGTAAACACTTTTAATATTTTTCTTCTTCTTTATCACCAAATTTAAGGTTTCTTCATCACTAAAAATTTAAGTTAAAAGACTATAAATTAATGACACATATGTTATATATTGGTAATAATTAAAGTTAAATGATCAAGCTCGGTATTATTTTTATTTACCATATTCACATTATATTATGGTATAATATATGTAAAACATTTCAATATTTTTCTTCTTCTTTATCACCACATTATAGGTTTCTTCATCACTAAGAAACTAAGTTAAAAGTCTTTAAATTAATGACACATATTTTTTATATTTATATAAATTAAAATTAAATGATCAAGCTCGATATTATTTTTATTCACCATATTCACATTATATTATGGTATAATATATGTAAAATATTTCAATATTTTTCTTCTTCTTTATCACCAAATTCTAGGTTTCTTCATCACTAAGAAACTAAGTTAAAAGTCTTTAAATTAATAATGCATGTTTTATATATATTAGTAA
The DNA here is from genome assembly GCA_948472305.1 of Vicia faba. Taxonomy (NCBI): domain Eukaryota; kingdom Viridiplantae; phylum Streptophyta; class Magnoliopsida; order Fabales; family Fabaceae; genus Vicia; species Vicia faba. The sequence goes on along the minus strand of CATIWC010003461.1, from coordinate 18,333 downwards.
TAATTAAAGTTAAATGATCATGCTCGATATTATTTTTATTCACCATATTTATAATGTAATATGTTGTACTATATGTAAATACTTTTAATAGTTTTCTTCTTCTTTATCACCAAATTTTTTGTTTCTTCATCACTAAAAATTTAAGTTAAAAGACTATAAATTAATGACACATATGTTATATATTGGTAATAATTAAAGTTAAATGATCAAGCTCGGTATTATTTTTGTTTACCATATTCACATAATATTATGGTATAATATATGTATAACATTTCAATATTTTTCTTCTTCTTTATCACCACATTATAGGTTTCTTCATCACTAAGAAACTAAGTTAAAAGTCTTTAAATTAATGATACATGTTTTATATATATTAGTAATAATTAAAGTTAAATGATCAAGCTCGATATTATTTTTAATAACCATATTCACATTATATTAGGGTGTAATATATGTAAAACATTTCAAATGTTTTCTTCTTATTCGTCACGAAATTTTAGGTTTCTTCATCACTAAGTAACTAACTTAAAAGTCTTTAAATTATATATGCACATTTGATATATATTGGTTAGAATTAAAATTAAATGATCAAGCTCGATATTATTTTTATTCAGCATATTTATAATGTTATATGGTGTAATATATGTAAAACTTTGCAATATTTTTCTTCTTCTTTATCACCAAATTTTAGGTTTCTTCATCAATAAGAAACTAAGTTAAAAGTCTTGAAATTAATGATGCATATTTTATATATTAGTAATAATTGAAGTTAAATGATCAAGCTCAATATTATTCTTATTAACCATACTCACATTATATTACGGTGTAATATATGTAAAACATTTCAAATGGTTTCTTCTTATTCGTCACCAAATTTTAGGTTTCTTCATCACTAAATAACTACGTTAAAAGTATTTAAATTATATATGCATATTTGATATATATTGGTTAGAATTAAAATTAAATGATCAAGCTCGACATTATTTTTATTCACCATAATTATAATGTTATATTGTGTAATATATGTATAAACTTGCAATATTTTTCTTCTTCTTTATCACCAAATTTTAGGTTTCTTCATCACTAAGAATTTAAGTAAAAGACTATAAATTAATGACAAATATTTTATATATTTATATAAATTAAAATTAAATGATTAAGCTCGATAATATTTTTATTTACCATATTCACATTATATTGTGGTATAATATATGTAAAACATTTCAATATTTTTCTTCTTCTTTATCACCAAATTTTAGGTTTCTTCATCACTAAGAAACTAAGTTAAAAGTCTTTAAATTAATGATGCATGTTTTTTATATATTAGTAATAATTAAAGTTAAATGATCAAGCTCGATATTATTTTTATTAACCATACTCACATTATATTACGGTGTAATATATGTAAAATATTTCAAATGTTTTCTTCTTATTCGTCACCAAATTTTAGGTTTCTTCATCACTAAGTAACTAAGTTAAAAGACTTTAAATTAATGTTGCATATTTGATATATATTGGTTAGAATTAAAATTAAATCATCAAGCTCGACATTATTTTTATTCACCATATTTATAATGTAATATGGTGTACTATATGTAAACACTTTTAATATTTTTCTTCTTCTTTATCACCAAATTTAAGGTTTCTTCATCACTAAAAACTTAAGTTAAAAGACTATAAATTAATGACACATATGTTATATATTGGTAATAATTAAAGTTAAATGATCAAGCTCGGTATTATTTTTATTTACCATATTCACATTATATTATGGTATAATATATGTAAAACATTTCAATATTTTTCTTCTTCTTTATCACCACATTATAGGTTTCTTCATCACTAAGAAACTAAGTTAAAAGTCTTTAAATTAATGACACATATTTTTTATATTTATATAAATTAAAATTAAATGATCAAGCTCGATATTATTTTTATTCACCATATTCACATTATATTATGGTATAATATATGTAAAACATTTCAATATTTTTCTTCTTCTTTATCACCAAATTCTAGGTTTCTTCATCACTAAGAAACTAAGTTAAAAGTCTTTAAATTAATAATGCATGTTTTATATATATTAGTAATAATTAAAGTTAAATGATCATGCTCGATATTATTTTTATTCACCATATTTATAATGTAATATGGTGTACTATATGTAAATACTTTTAATAGTTTTCTTCTTCTTTATTACCAAATTTTTGGGTTTCTTCATCACTAAAAATTTAAGTTAAAAGACTATAAATTAATGACACATATGTTATATATTGGTAATAATTAAAGTTAAATGATCAAGCTCGGTATTATTTTTGTTTACCATATTCACATAATATTATGGTATAATATATGTATAACATTTCAATATTTTTCTTCTTCTTTATCACCACATTATAGGTTTCTTCATCACTAAGAAACTAAGTTAAAAGTCTTTAAATTAATGTTACATGTTTTATATATATTAGTAATAATTAAAGTTAAATGATCAAGCTCGATATTATTTTTAATAACCATATTCACATTATATTAGGGTGTAATATATGTAAAACATTTCAAATGTTTTCTTCTTATTCGTCACGAAATTTTAGGTTTCTTCATCACTAAGTAACTAACTTAAAAGTCTTTAAATTATATATGCACATTTGATATATATTGGTTAGAATTAAAATTAAATGATCAAGCTCGATATTATTTTTATTCAGCATATTTATAATGTTATATGGTGTAATATATGTAAAAATTTGCAATATTTTTCTTCTTGTTTATCACCAAATTTTAGGTTTCTTCATCAATAAGAAACTAAGTTAAAAGTCTTGAAATTAATGATGCATATTTTATATATTAGTAATAATTGAAGTTAAATGATCAAGCTCAATATTATTCTTATTAACCATACTCACATTATATTACGGTGTAATATATGTAAAACATTTCAAATGGTTTCTTCTTATTCGTCACCAAATTTTAGGTTTCTTCATCACTAAATAACTACGTTAACAAGTATTTAAATTATATATGCATATTTGATATATATTGGTTAGAATTAAAATTAAATGATCAAGCTCGACATTATTTTTATTCACCATAATTATAATGTTATATTGTGTAATATATGTATAAACTTGCAATATTTTTCTTCTTCTTTATCACCAAATTTTAGGTTTCTTCATCACTAAGAATTTAAGTAAAAGACTATAAATTAATGACAAATATTTTATATATTTATATAAATTAAAATTAAATGATTAAGCTCGATAATATTTTTATTTACCATATTCACATTATATTATGGTATAATATATGTAAAACATTTCAATATTTTTCTTCTTCTTTATCACTAAATTTTAGGTTTCTTCATCACTAAGAAACTAAGTTAAAAGTCTTTAAATTAATGATGCATGTTTTTTATATATTAGTAATAATTAAAGTTAAATGATCAAGCTCGATATTATTTTTATTAACCATACTCACATTATATTACGGGTGTAATATATGTAAAATATTTCAAATGTTTTCTTCTTATTCATCACCAAATTTTAGGTTTCTTCATCACTAAGTAACTAAGTTAAAAGACTTTAAATTAATGTTGCATATTTGATATATATTGGTTAGAATTAAAATTAAATCATCAAGCTCGACATTATTTTTATTCACCATATTTATAATGTAATATGGTGTACTATATGTAAACACTTTTAATATTTTTCTTCTTCTTTATCACCAAATTTAAGGTTTCTTCATCACTAAAAATTTAAGTTAAAAGACTATAAATTAATGACACATATGTTATATATTGGTAATAATTAAAGTTAAATGATCAAGCTCGGTATTATTTTTGTTTACCATATTCACATAATATTATGGGTATAATATATGTATAACATTTCTATATTTTTCTTCTTCTTTATCACCACATTATAGGTTTCTTCATCACTAAGAAACTAAGTTAAAAGTCTTTAAATTAATGTTACATGATTTATATATTAGTAATAATTAAAGTTAAATGATCAAGCTCGATATTATTTTTAATAACCATATTCACATTATATTAGGGTGTAATATTTGTAAAACATTTCAAATGTTTTCTTCTTATTCGTCACGAAATTTTAGGTTTCTTCATCACTAAGTAACTAACTTAAAAGTCTTTAAATTATATATGCACATTTGATATATATTGGTTAGAATTAAAATTAAATGATCAAGCTCGATATTATTTTTATTCAGCATATTTATAATGTTATATGGTGTAATATATGTAAAAATTTGCAATATTTTTCTTCTTCTTTATCACCAAATTTTAGGTTTCTTCATCAATAAGAAACTAAGTTAAAAGTCTTGAAATTCAATGATGCATATTTTATTATATTAGTAATAATTGAAGTTAAATGATCAAGCTCAATATTATTCTTATTAACCATACTCACATTATATTACGGGTGTAATATATGTAAAACATTTCAAATGGTTTCTTCTTATTCGTCACCAAATTTTAGGTTTCTTCATCACTAAATAACTACGTCAAAAGTATTTAAATTATATATGCATATTTGATATATATTGGTTAGAATTAAAATTAAATGATCAAGCTCGACATTATTTTTATTCACCATAATTATAATGTTATATTGTGTAATATATGTATAAACTTGCAATATTTTTCTTCTTCTTTATCACCAAATTTTAGGTTTCTTCATCACTAAGAATTTAAGTAAAAGACTATAAATTAATGACAAATATTTTATATATTTATATAAATTAAAATTAAATGATTAAGCTCGATAATATTTTTATTTACCATATTCACATTATATTATGGTATAATATATGTAAAACATTTCAATATTTTTCTTCTTCTTTATCACCAAATTTTAGGTTTCTTCATCACTAAGAAACTAAGTTAAAAGTCTTTAAATTAATGATGCATGTTTTTTATATATTAGTAATAATTAAAGTTAAATGATCAAGCTCGATATTATTTTTATTAACCATACTCACATTATATTACGGGTGTAATATATGTAAAATATTTCAAATGTTTTCTTCTTATTCGTCACCAAATTTTAGGTTTCTTCATCACTAAGTAACTAAGTTAAAAGACTTTAAATTAATGTTGCATATTTGATATATATTGGTTAGAATTAAAATTAAATCATCAAGCTCGACATTATTTTTATTCACCATATTTATAATGTAATATGGTGTACTATATGTAAACACTTTTAATATTTTTCCTTCTTCTTTATCACCAAATTTAAGGTTTCTTCATCACTAAAAATTTAAGTTAAAAGACTATAAATTAATGACACATATGTTATATATTGGTAATAATTAAAGTTAAATGATCAAGCTCGGTATTATTTTTATTTACCATATTCACATTAGTATTATGGTATAATATATGTAAAACATTTCAATATTTTTCTTCTTCTTTATCACCACATTATAGGTTTCTTCATCACTAAGAAACTAAGTTAAAAGTCTTTAAATTAATGATACATGTTTTATATATATTAGTAATAATTAAAGTTAAATGATCAAGCTCGATATTATTTTTAATAACCATATTCACATATATTAGGGTGTAATATATGTAAAACATTTCAAATGTTTTCTTCTTATTCGTCACGAAATTGTAGGTTTTCTTCATCACTAAGTAACTAACTTAAAAGTCTTTAAATTATATATGCACATTTGATATATATTGGTTAGAATTAAAATTAAATGATCAAGCTCGATATTATTTTTTATTCAACATATTTATAATGTTATATGGTGGTAATATATGTAAAAATTTGCATATTTTTCTTCTTCTTTATCACCAAATTTTAGGTTTCTTCATCAATAAGAAACTAAGTTAAAAGTCTTGAAATTAATGATGCATATTTTATATATTAGTAATAATTGAAGTTAAATGATCAAGCTCAATATTATTCTTATTAACCATACTCACATTATATTACGGGTGTAATATATGTAAAACATTTCAAATGGTTTCTTCTTATTCGTCACCAAATTTTAGGTTTCTTCATCACTAAATAACTACGTTAAAAGTATTTAAATTATATATGCATATTTGATATATATTGGTTAGAATTAAAATTAAATGATCAAGCTCGACATTATTTTTATTCACCATAATTATAATGTTATATTGTGTAATATATGTATAAACTTGCAATATTTTTCTTCTTCTTTATCACCAAATTTTAGGTTTCTTCATCACTAAGAATTTAAGTAAAAGACTATAAATTAATGACAAATATTTTATATATTTATATAAATTAAAATTAAATGATTAAGCTCGATAATATTTTTATTTACCATATTCACATTATATTATGGTATAATATATGTAAAACATTTCAATATTTTTCTTCTTCTTTATCACCAAATTTTAGGTTTCTTCATCACTAAGAAACTAAGTTAAAAGTCTTTAAATTAATGATGCATGTTTTTTATATATTAGTAATAATTAAAGTTAAATGATCAAGCTCGATATTATTTTTATTAACCATACTCACATTTATATTACGGTGTAATATATGTAAAATATTTCAAATGTTTTCTTCTTATTCGTCACCAAATTTTAGGTTTCTTCATCACTAAGTAACTAAGTTAAAAGACTTTAATTAATGTTGCATATTTGATATATATTGGTTAGAATTAAAATTAAATCATCAAGCTCAACATTATTTTATTCACCATATTTATAATGTAATATGGTGTACTATATGTAAACACTTTTAATATTTTTCTTCTTCTTTATCACCAAATTTAAGGTTTCTTCATCACTAAAAATTTAAGTTAAAAGACTATAAATTAATGACACATATGTTATATATTGGTAATAATTAAAGTTAAATGATCAAGCTCGGTATTATTTTTATTTACCATATTCACATTATATTATGGTATAAATATATGTAAAACATTTCAATATTTTTCTTCTTCTTTATCACCACATTATAGGTTTCTTCATCACTAAGAAACTAAGTTAAAAGTCTTTAAATTAATGCCACATATTTTTTATATTTATATAAATTAAAATTAAATGATCAAGCTCGATATTATTTTTATTCACCATATTCATATTATATTATGGTATAATATATGTAAAACATTTCAATATTTTTCTTCTTCTTTATCACCAAATTCTAGGTTTCTTCATCACTAAGAAACTAAGTTAAAAGTCTTTAAATTAATACATGCATGTTTTATATATATTAGTAATAATTAAAGTTAAATGATCATGGCTCGATATTATTTTTATTCACCATATTTATAATGTAATATGGTGTACTATATGTAAACACTTTTAATAGTTTTCTTTTTCTTTATCACCAAATTTTTGGTTTCTTCATCACTAAAAATTTAAGTTAAAAGACTATAAATTAAGACACATATGTTATATATTGGTAATAATTAAAGTTAAATGATCAAGCTCGGTATTATTTTTGTTTACCATATTCACATAATATTACGGGTTATAATATATGTATAACATTTCAATATTTTTCTTCTTCTTTATCACCACATTATAGGTTTCTTCATCACTAAGAAACTAAGTTAAAAGTCTTTAAATTAATGATACATGATTTATATATATTAGTAATAATTAAAGTTAAATGATCAAGCTCGATATTATTTTTATTAACCATATTCACATTATATTAGGGTGTAATATATGTAAAACATTTCAAATGTTTTCTTCTTATTCGTCAAGAAATTTTAGGTTTATTCATCACTAAGTAACTAACTTAAAAGTCTTTAAATTATATATGCACATTTGAGTATATATTGGTTAGAATTAAAATTAAATGATCAAGCTCGATATTATTTTTATTCAGCATATTTATAATGTTATATGGTGTAATATATGTAAAAATTTGAAATATTTTTCTTCTTCTTTATCACCAAATTTTAGGTTTCTTCATCAATAGGAAACTAAGTTAAAAGTCTTTAAATGAATGATGCATGTTTTATATATTAGTAATATTTGAAGTTAAATGATCAAGCTCGATATTATTTTTATTAACCATACTTACATTATATTACGGTGTAATATATGTAAAACATTTCAAATGGTTTCTTCTTATTCGTCACCAAATTTTAGGTTTCTTCATCACTAATTAACTACGTTAAAAGTATTTAAATTATATATGCATATTTGATATATATTGGTTAGAATTAAAATTAAATGATCAAGCTCGACATTATTTTTATTCACCATAATTATAATGTTATATTGTGTAATATATGTATAAACTTGCAATATTTTTCTTCTTCTTTATCACCAAATTTTAGGTTTCTTCATCACTAAGAATTTAAGTAAAAGACTATAAATTAATGACAAATATTTTATATATTTATATAAATTAAAATTAAATGATTAAGCTCGATAATATTTTTATTTACCATATTCACATTATATTATGGTATAATATATGTAAAACATTTCAATATTTTTCTTCTTCTTAATCACCAAATTTTAGGTTTCTTCATCACTAAGAAACTAAGTTAAAAGTCTTGACATTAATGATGCATGTTTTATATATATTAGTAATAATTAAAGTTAAATGATCAAGCTCAATATTATTTTTAATAACCATATTCACATTATATTAGGGTGTAATATATGTAAAACAATTCAAATGTTTTCTTCTTATCTCGTCACGAAATTTTAGGTTTCTTCATCACTAAGTAACTAACTTAAAAGTCTTTAAATTATATATGCACATTTGATATATATTGGTTAGAATTAAAATTAAATGATCAAGCTCGATATTATTTTTATTCAGCATATTTATAATGTTATATGGTGTACATATATGTAAAAACTTGCAATATTTTTCTTCTTCTTTATCACCAAATTTTAGATTTGCTTCATCAATAAGAAACTAAGTTAAAAGTCTTTAAGTTAATGATGCATGTTTTATTATATTAGTAATAATTGAAGTTAAATGATCAAGCTCGATATCATTTTTATTAACCATATTCACATTATATTACGGTGAAATATATTCGTCACCAATTTTAGGTTTTTTCATCACTAAGTAACTAAGTTAAAAGACTTTAAATTAATGTTGCATATTTGATATATATGGTTAGTATTAAATTTAAATCATCAAGCTCAATATTATTTTATTTACCATATTTATAATGTAATATGGTGTAATATATTTAAAACACTTTTAATATTTTTCTTCTTCTTTATCACCAAATTCTAGGTTTCTTCATCACTAAGAAACTAAGTTAAAAGTCTTTAAATTAATGATGCATGTTTTATATATATTAGTAATAATTAAAGTTAAATGATCAAGCTTGATATTATTTTTAATAACCATATTCACATTATATTAGGGTGTAATATATGTAAAACATTTCAAATGTTTTCTTCTTATTCGTCACCAAATTTTAGGTTTCTTCATCACTTAGTAACTAACTTAAAAGTCTTTAAATTATATATGCGCATTTGATATATATTGGTTAGAATTAAAATTAAATGATCAAGCTCGATATTAATTTTATTCAGCATATTTATAATGTTATATGGTGTAATATATGTAAAAACTTGCAATCTTTTTCTTCTTCTTTATCACCAAAATTTTAGGTTTCTTCATCACTAAGAAACTAAGTTAAAAGTATTTAAATTAATGATGCATGTTTTATATATATTAGTAATAATTAAAATTAAATGATCAAGCTCGATATTATTTTTATTAACCATACTCACATTATATTACGGTGTAATATATGTAAAATATTTCAAATGTTTTCTTCTTATTCGTCACCAAATTTAGGCTTCTTCATCACTAAGTAACTAAGTTAAAAGACTTTAAATTAATGTTGCATATTTGATATATATTGGTTAGAATTAAATTTAAATCATCAAGCTCAACATTATTTTATTCACCATATTTATAATGTTATATTGTGTAATATATGTGTAAACTTGCAATATTTTTCTTCTTCTTTATCACCAAATTTTAGGTTTCTTCATCACTAAGAATTTCAGTAAAAGACTATAAATAATGACAAATATTTTATATATTTATATAAATTAAAATTAAATGATTAAGCTCGATAATATTTTTATTACCATATTCACATTATATTATGGTATAATATATGTAAACATTTCAATATTTTTCTTCTTCTTTATCACCAAATTTTAGGTTTCTTCATCACTAAGAAACTAAGTTAAAAGTCTTTAAATTCATGATGCATGTTTTATATATATTAGTAATATTTAAAGTAAAATGATCAAGCTCGATATTATTTTTATTAACCATACTCACATTATATTACGGTGGGTGTAATATATGTAAAATATTTCAAATGTTTTGTTCTTATTCTCACCAAATTTTAGGTTTCTTCATCACTAAGTAACTAAGTTAAAAGACTTTAAATTTTTGTTGCATATTTGATATATATTGGTTAGAATAAAATTAAATCATCAAGCTCAACATTATTTTTATTCACCATATTTATAATGTAATATGGTGTACTATATGTAAATACTTTTAATATTTTTCTTCTTCTTTATCACCAAATTTTAGGTTTCTTCATCACTAAAAATTTAAGTTAAAAGACTATAAATTAATGACACATATGTTATATATTGGTAATAATTAAAGTTAAATGATCAAGCTCGGTATTATTTTTATTTACCATATCCACAATATATTATGGTATAATATATGTAAAACATTTCAATATTTTTCTTCTTTTTATCACCCACATTATAGGTTTTCTTCATCACTAAGAAACTAAGTTAAAAGTCTTTAAATTATGACACATATTTTTATATTTATATAAATTAAAATTAAATGATCAAGCTCGATATTATTTTTATTCACCATATTCACATTATATTATGGTATAATATATGTAAAACATTTCAATATTTTTCTTCTTCTTTATCACCAAATTCTGGGGTTTTTCATCACTAAGAACTAAGTTAAAAGTCTTTAAATTAATGATGCATGTTTTATATATATTAGTAATAATTAAAGTTAAATGATCATGCTCGATATTATTTTTATTAACCATATTCACATTATATTTGGGTGTAATATATGTAAAACATTTCAAATGTTTTCTTCTTATTCGTCACCAAATTTTAGGTTTCTTCATCACTAAGTAACTAACTTAAAAGTCTTTAAATTACATATGCACATTTGATATATATTGGTTAGAATTAAAATTAAATGATCAAGCTCGATATTATTTTTATTCAGCATATTTATAATGTTATATGGTGTAATATATGTAAAAACTTGCAATATTTTTCTTCTTCTTTATCACCAAATTTTAGGTTTCTTCATCACTAAGAAACTAAGTTAAAAGTCTTTAATTAATGATGCATGTTTTTTTATATATTAGTAATAATTAAAGTTAAATGATCAAGCTCGATATTATTTTCATTAACCATACTCACATTATATTACGGTGTAATATATGTAAAATATTTCAAATGTTTTCTTCTTATTCGTCACCAAATTTTAGGTTTCTTCATCACTAAGTAACTAAGTTAAAAGACTTTAAATTAATGTTGCATATTTGATATATATTGGTTAGAATTAAAATTAAATCATCAAGCTCGACATTATTTTTATTCACCATATTTATAATGTAATATGGTGTACTATATGTAAACACTTTTAATATTTTTCTTCTTCTTTATCACCAAATTTAAGGTTTCTTCATCACTAAAAAATTTAAGTTAAAAGACTATAAATTAATGACACATATCTTATATATTGGTAATAATTAAAGTTAAATGATCAAGCTCGGTATTATTTTTATTTACCATATTCACATTATATTATGGTATAATATATGTAAAACATTTCAATATTTTTCTTCTTCTTTATCACCACATTATAGGTTTCTTCATCACTAAGAAACTAAGTTAAAAGTCTTTAAATTAATGACACATATTTTTTATATTTATATAAATTAAAATTAAATGATCAAGCTCGATATTATTTTTATTCACCATATTCACATTATATTATGGTATAATATATGTAAAAATATTTCAATATTTTTCTTCTTCTTTATCACCAAATTCTAGGTTTCTTCATCACTAAGAAACAAAGTTAAAAGTCTTTAAATTAATAATGCATGTTTTATATATATTAGTAATAATTAAAGTTAAATGATCATGCTCGATATTATTTTTATTCACCATATTTATAATGTAATATGGTGTACTATATGTAAATACTTTTAATAGTTTTCTTCGTCTTTATCACCAAATTTTGGTTTCTTCATCACTAAAAATTTAAGTTAAAAGACTATAAATTAATGACACATATGTTATATATTGGTAATAATTAAAGTTAAATGATCAAGCTCGGTATTATTTTTGTTTACCATATTCACATTATATTATGGTATGATATATGTAAAACATTTCAATATTTTTCTTCTTCTTTATCACCACAATATAGGTTTCTTCATCACTAAGAAACTAAGTTAAAAGTCTTTAAAATTAATGATACATGTTTTATATATATTAGTAATAATTAAAGTTAAATGATCAAGCTCGATATTATTTTTAATAACCATATTCACATTATTTTAGGGTGTAATATATGTAAAACATTTCAAATGTTTTCTTCTTATTCGTCACGAAATTTTAGGTTTCTTCATCACTAAGTAACTAACTTAAAGTCTTTAAATTATATATGCACATTTGATATATATTGGTTAGAATTAAAATTAAATGATCAAGCTCGATATTATTTTTATTCAGCATATTTATAATGTTATATGGTGTAATATATGTAAAAATTTGCAATATTTTTCTTCTTCTTTATCACCAAATTTTAGGTTTCTTCATCAATAAGAAACTAAGTTAAAAGTCTTGAAATTAATGATGCATATTTTATATATTAGTAATAATTGAAGTTAAATGATCAATTCAATATTATTCTTATTAACCATACTCACATTATATTACGGTGTAATATATGTAAAACATTTCAAATGGTTTCTTCTTATTCGTCACCAAATTTTAGGTTTCTTCATCACTAAATAACTACGTTAAAAGTATTTAAATTATATATGCATATTTGATATATATTGGTTAGAATTAAAATTAAATGATCAAGCTCGACATTATTTTTATTCACCATAATTATAATGTTAAATTGTGTAAATATATGTATAAAACTTGCAATATTTTTCTTCTTCTTTATCACCAAATTTTAGGTTCTTCATCACTAAGAATTTAAGTAAAAGACTATAAATTAATGACAAATATTTTATATATTTATATAAATTAAAATTAAATGATTAAGCTCGATAATATTTTTATTTACCATATTCACATTATATTATGGTATAATATATGTAAAACATTTCAATATTTTTCTTCTTCTTTATCACCAAATTTTAGGTTTCTTCATCACTAAGAAACTAAGTTAAAAGTCTTTAAATTAATGATGCATGTTTTTTATATATTAGTAATAATTAAAGTTAAATGATCAAGCTCGATATTATTTTTATTAACCATACTCACATTATATTACGGTGTAATATATGTAAAATATTTCAAATGTTTTCTTCTTATTCGTCACCAAATTTTAGGTTTCTTCATCACTAAGTATCTAAGTTAAAAGACTTTAAATTAATGTTGCATATTTGATATATATTGGTTAGAATTAAAATTAAATCATCAAGCTCAACATTATTTTTATTCACCATATTTATAATGTAATATGGTGTACTATATGTAAACACTTTTAATATTTTTCTTCTTCTTTATCACCAAATTTAAGGTTTCTTCATCACTAAAAATTTAAGTTAAAAGACTATAAATTAATGACACATATGTTATATATTGGTAATAATTAAAGTTAAATGATCAAGCTCGGTATTATTTTTATTTACCATATTCACATTATATTATGGTATAATATATGTAAAACATTTCAATATTTTTCTTCTTCTTTATCACCACATTATAGGTTTCTTCATCACTAAGAAACTAAGTTAAAAGTCTTTAAATTAATGACACATATTTTTTATATTTATATAAATTAAAATTAAATGATCAAGCTCGATATTATTTTTTATTCACCATATTCACATTATATTATGGTATAATATATGTAAAAATATTTCAATATTTTTCTTCTTCTTTATCACCAAATTCTAGGTTTCTTCATCACTAAGAAACTAAGTTAAAAGTCTTTAAATTAATAATGCATGGTTTTATATATATTAGTAATAATTAAAGTTAAATGATCATGCTCGATATTATTTTTATTCCACCATATTTATAATGTAATATGGTGTACTATATGTAAATACTTTTAATAGTTTTCTTCTTCTTTATCACCAAATTTTTTGTTTCTTATCACTAAAATTTAAGTTAAAAGACTATAAATTAATGACACATATGTTATATATTGGTAATAATTAAAGTTAAATGATCAAGCTCGGTATTATTTTGTTTACCATATTCACATAATATTATGGTATAATATATGTATAACATTTCAATATTTTCTTCTTCTTTATCACCACATTATAGGTTTCTTCATCACTAAGAAACTAAGTTAAAAGTCTTTAAATTAATGATACATGTTTTATATATATTAGTAATAATTAAAGTTAAATGATCAAGCTCGATATTATTTTTAATAACCATATTCACATTATATTAGGGTGTAATATATGTAAAACATTTCAAATGTTTTCTTCTTATTCGTCCACGAAATTTTAGGTTTCTTCATCACTAAGTAACTAACTTAAAAGTCTTTAAATTATATATGCACATTTGATATATATTGGTTAGAATTAAAATTAAATGATCAAGCTCGATATTATTTTTATTCAGCATATTTATAATGTTATATGGTGTAATATATGTAAAAATTTGCAATATTTTTCTTCTTCTTTATCACCAAATTTTAGGTTTCTTCATCAATAAGAAACTAAGTTAAAAGTCTTGAAATTAATGATGCATATTTTATATATTAGTAATAATTGAAGTTAAATGATCAAGCTCAATATTATTCTTATTAACCATACTCACATTATATTACGGTGTAATATATGTAAAACATTTCAAATGGTTTCTTCTTATTCGTCACCAAATTTTAGGTTTCTTCATCACTAAGTAACTAAGTTAAAAGACTTTAAATTAATGTTGCATATTTGATATATATTGGTTAGAATTAAAATTAAATCATCAAGCTCGACATTATTTTTATTCACCATATTTATAATGTAATATGGTGTACTATATGTAAAACACTTTTAATATTTTCCTTCTTCTTTATCACCAAATTTAAGGTTTCTTCATCACTAAAAAATTAAGTTAAAAGACTATAAATTAATGACACATATGTTATATATTGGTAATAATTAAAGTTAAATGATCAAGCTCGGTATTATTTTTATTTACCATATTCACATTATATTATGGTATAATATATGTAAAACATTTCAATATTTTTCTTCTTCTTTATCACCACATTATAGGTTTCTTCATCACTAAGAAACTAAGTTAAAAGTCTTTAAATTAATGATACATGTTTTATATATATTAGTAATAATTAAAGTTAAATGATCAAGCTCGATATTATTTTTAATAACCATATTCACATTATATTAGGGTGTAATATATGTAAAACATTTCAAAATGTTTTCTCTTATTCTGTCACGAAATTTTAGGTTTCTTCATCACTAAGTAACTAACTTAAAAGTCTTTAAATTATATATGCACATTTGATATATATTGGTTAGAATTAAAATTAAATGATCAAGCTCGATATTATTTTTATTCAACATATTTATAATGTTATATGGTGTAATATATGTAAAAATTTGCAATATTTTTCTTCTTCTTTATCACCAAATTTTAGGTTTCTTCATCAATAAGAAACTAAGTTAAAAGTCTTGAAATTAATGATGCATATTTTATATATTAGTAATAATTGAAGTTAAATGATCAAGCTCAATATTATTCTTATTAACCATACTCACATTATATTACGGTGTAATATATGTAAAACATTTCAAATGGTTTTCTTCTTATTCGTCACCAAATTTTAGTTTCTTCATCACTAAATAACTACGTAAAAAGTATTTAAATTATATATGCATATTTGATATATATTGGTTAGAATTAAAATTAAATGATCAAGCTCGACATTATTTTTATTCACCATAATTATAATGTTATATTGTGTAATATATGTATAAACTTGCAATATTTTTCTCTTCTTTATCACCAAATTTTAGGTTTCTTCATCACTAAGAATTTAAGTAAAAGACTATAAATTAATGACAAATATTTTATATATTTATATAAATTAAAATTAAATGATTAAGCTCGATAATATTTTTATTTACCATATCACATTATATTATGGTATAATATATGTAAAACATTTTCAATATTTTTCTTCTTCTTTATCACCAAATTTTAGGTTTCTTCATCACTAAGAAACTAAGTTAAAAGTCTTTAAATTAATGATGCATGTTTTTTATATATTAGTAATAATTAAAAGTTAAATGATCAAGCTCGATATTATTTTTATTAACCATACTCACATTATATTACGGTGTAATATATGTAAAATATTTCAAATGTTTTCTTCTTATTCGTCACCAAATTTTAGGTTTCTTCATCACTAAGTAACTAAGTTAAAAGACTTTAAATTAATGTTGCATATTTGATATATATTGGTTAGAATTAAAATTAAATCATCAAGCTCGACATTATTTTTATTCACCATATTTATAATGTAATATGGTGTACTATATGTAAACACTTTTAATATTTTTCTTCTTCTTTATCACCAAATTTAAGGTTTCTTCATCACTAAAAATTTAAGTTAAAAGACTATAAATTAATGACACATATCTTATATATTGGTAATAATTAAAGTTAAATGATCAAGCTCGGTATTATTTTTATTTACCATATTCACATTATATTATGGTATAATATATGTAAAACATTTCAATATTTTTCTTCTTCTTTATCACCACATTATAGGTTTCTTCATCACTAAGAAACTAAGTTAAAAGTCTTTAAATTAATGACACATATTTTTTATATTTATATAAATTAAAATTAAATGATCAAGCTCGATATTATTTTTATTCACCATATTCACATTATATTATGGTATAATATATGTAAAATATTTCAATATTTTTCTTCTTCTTTATCACCAAATTCTAGGTTTCTTCATCACTAAGAAACTAAGTTAAAAGTCTTTAAATTAATAATGCATGTTTTATATATATTAGTAATAATTAAAGTTAAATGATCATGCTCGATATTATTTTTATTCACCATATTTATAATGTAATATGGTGTACTATATGTAAATACTTTTAATAGTTTTCTTCGTCTTTATCACCAAATTTTTGGTTTCTTCATCACTAAAAAATTTAAGTTAAAAGACTATAAATTAATGACACATATGTTATATATTGGTAATAATTAAAGTTAAATGATCAAGCTCGGTATTATTTTTGTTTACCATATTCACATTATATTATGGTATGATATATGTAAAACATTTCAATATTTTTCTTCTTCTTTATCACCACAATATAGGTTTCTTCATCACTAAGAAAACTAAGTTAAAAGTCTTTAAATTAATGATACATGTTTTATATATATTAGTAATAATTAAAGTTAAATGATCAAGCTCGATATTATTTTTAATAACCATATTCACATTATTTTAGGGTGTAATATATGTAAAACATTTCAAATGTTTTTCTTCTTATTCGTCACGAAATTTTAGGTTTCTTCATCACTAAGTAACTAACTTAAAAGTCTTTAAATTATATATGCACATTTGATATATATTGGTTAGAATTAAAATTAAATGATCAAGCTCGATATTATTTTTATTCAGCATATTTATAATGTTATATGGTGTAATATATGTAAAAATTTGCAATATTTTTCTTCTTCTTTATCACCAAATTTTAGGTTTCTTCATCAATAAGAAACTAAGTTAAAAGTCTTGAAATTAATGATGCATATTTTATATATTAGTAATAATTGAAGTTAAATGATCAAGCTCAATATTATTCTTATTAACCATACTCACATTATATTACGGTGTAATATATGTAAAACATTTCAAATGGTTTCTTCTTATTCGTCACCAAATTTTAGGTTTCTTCATCACTAAGTAACTAAGTTAAAAGACTTTAAATTAATGTTGCATATTTGATATATATTGGTTAGAATTAAAATTAAATCATCAAGCTCGACATTATTTTTATTCACCATATTTATAATGTAATATGGTGTACTATATGTAAACACTTTTAATATTT